>CBVK0100890307.1:0-12307 GCA_900067695.1 Picea abies | reverse complement strand
CATTGAGTGCCTTGTAAAGATTTTAAAAGAATCATAATTGTTTAAGCACGATAACAACTGATTCACCCCCCCTCTCAGTTGTCCAACAACCATCATATTCATCCATTATTGAAACTCCACAACAACATGAGAATATCCACAAGATAACTCGTTCATAATATTCTCCAACAATTTTAGAGTTAGATGAAATGTAATCAAATAAAAAACAAAAAATAGAAGAACAACCAGAAGAGAAGCCAAACAACACAAAGTGTAGCATAATCATGAAAAAACAATGTTGCAGTTACAATATAATTTCTTCCACCAACAAACATTCAAAGTTTGGGAACTTAGGATGGAAAACAAGTTATGAAAGCAGATCAATCAGGGCATACAATTATTTTCTCTTAGTTAAATAATTTAAAATCAAGCACGACACTTATCCTCACATTTGTTGATATTGATCATCTCAAACCAGGTTAATATCTTCTCTCGACTATGAGAAATGGAAGTTGAATATTGTTGTGTTAGAACCAAAGGGTCAAGTCATTGAAACTACTGAAAATTAGAAGGTTTCCAAATTCTTATTTGAGCTAGATGGAATTAATTTTGTGGACAAGATGGATTTTCATAGATAGACTAGAGAAATAGTCCATATAGATGTTATGCAAGTTTCTCTTGGGATGAAAATGTTACAAACCATGAATGATAAGATTCATAACTAGTATAAACAAGAAAAATTAGCAAATAGAACCAAACAAATGAGGAATGGGGAGCTTGAGCAGTGGATAATTGGACTGGGAGAAAACCCATAAGATGTTGAATCTATATAAGCCCTCATTAAGACCAAAGATACTTCAATTTAGACTTTGAAGAAAAATATCAATATACCAGGAATTGGTCATGTTCAAACACCTGAACTACAAGTGATGCAACAAGAAAAATATCAGTTACCGAGACAAATGGTAGAAATGAAAGACCATATGGATATTTATAAACAAAAAATTGAATCCTTGAAGAAAGATCCTTCTCCTTCTCATCCTTCAAGACTAATAGACCCATCTGAAGAATTAGCCAAAACCTTATCAGATTTAAATTTAAAGGAGATAGTGGTTGAAAAACTTAAGAGATCAATGTTTGAACAAAATGATGAAATCAAAATCTTTAGAGAACAACTGAGTGATCAAGATAAAATCATTACACAATATCAGAAGGTTAAAGATAAATTGCAGAAAGATGTGGAATAACTACAGGGTAAATTTGTTGGAAGACCATATTTGATTGGGGAAAGACATATCATTTAGGATCAAATTATAACAGAAATTACGAATATGTGGGATTACTTCAAGTTGATCGAAGAAAACGCCTCATTGGAAAATGAAGCAGACAAGATCATAAAATTTCTTAATTCCAAATCTAAGGAGGAATTAATAAGTAAAGGAATAAAAGACTGAATCTCAATTGTGATGGAAACAGAAAAGGCTTTTGCAAAAAGTAATTTGATCCAACAAGCTAAAAAAAATGCATTGTGGTTAAAAAATGTCGAACGTTTTACAAATAATTTTGATAATTTAATGCAAATGGGTTTAGCCACTTGTTGGAATAAGAAAGGAGGCATTGTTACATTTGAAATTTACAGACAAAGTTTATTCAAAGTCAAGGAAAATGAAGATAAATTCAAGGAAATGACAAGAGTTATAAGAGGTCAAACAATAATAGATAGTCTAATAGAGGTCATAAAATATGATGTGGAGAGGTATTCTTGGTCAATTAGAAAGGTCTCCAAACGCCAAAATCCTTAATTGGTTGGAGTATAAAAAACAAATCCTTATTTTCCAAATCTTTAGCAAAAAAGGGGTGGTGGACTAAGGATTAGTCAACAAGGAAGGACTTTGGTAGAAAATCTTGATTAATAAATATTTAGTTGATTGCATCATGTTCATATAAAGTCATTTAGGGAGGATCTACACTTTGGAAGACTTTATCAAAGGTTTTTTATTTGGCTGAAAACCACATAAAATGTATTTATAGAATGGAAAATATGTGCATGTCAGCACCAATCCATGATTTATAGCTCAATTAGGCTTGAAATTGTCAAGATTTTTGCGAACAAGCTCCATGGGAGGATTTTTTTTATTTGGTAGATCTATATAATAAAAACAAGGATAGTATGGCTGGGGAAGAAAATAGGACTTGATTCTCAAGGAATCTATGGAAAACGAATGGTCTACATACAGGTCCCTCTTTATGCATACTATGATTAAGTAAGGCAAGGGAAAGGATTAACTATGTTGGGAAGCTCACACTTCCTCCAATATTTTACAATGTGGAGGTGTTCTATCAGGTATATTTTCTTTCCAAGTGATAGAAGGAAAGAAATGGAAATGACAATCTCTTTGGAAATGTTGGTTTGTCAAAAAATGAAGGATTTTATGTGGTTGGTTTTAAGAAATAATGTGGTTACATGGGACAAATTACAAAAGAAGACCTCACAGAGTCTTAGTAGAGGAACACTCAGAACGTTTTTTTAGATATCTTCCTACATTGTCACATTTTTCAAGACATATGTAGTTCTCTCAAGTAGTTAGGTTAGAGGTGAGTGGAAGGGAGACACATTATATAATACTCTACAATCAACATAATTTAAAGGCATGTTGAAGTATCTTTTATTTCCCAAGTGGTAGTACAAAAACAATAGTGGTGGAAATATATTTGGAAAATGGTATGTCCTCCAAATGCAAAGGCTTGTGTCAATTGGTTTTAAGAAAAAATATATTTACAAGGAACATCCATCAAAAGAAGAACTGGAAAATCCCTAGTACATGTGTTCTTTGCAATGAACATTTAGAAACAATTTCACATATCTTCTTATGCTACCAAAATGTTCAAAAGGCATGGAGTGTTCTCAAGCAATTATCAAAGGGAAAAGGTGACTAGAAGGGAGACACTTTATATAGTTCTTTATAGTCCCAAGTAGATAACAAATCTATTAACTCTATTCTTTAGTCCCTCCCTCTTACCATGGTTTTCCTTTTGGATTAGAAAAAATGAATATATCTTCAAGTGTAAGATTTAACATACATATTATATTAGGAAATCATTATGGAAGAAACTTTTTCCTTTTAACATAACTTTAAGAAACATAAGTAACTAAAACAACCGCGCTCATCAACACATTGATGACACTACACAACAATGTGCATAACCACCCTGGTGTCACACGCCAATTCTGATTTCCTCATGCGATAGGTCTAAATTCCTGCACACTCACACACATAAGTTCTAATGTCGCGTGCACATAGGCTACTTTCATGTGCACCCAACCATATAATCCTCTTCGTGAAGACTCATAACCAAAATCACAAGGGTAAATTAACAAGAAAAACTAACAATAATTGTCATACTTATGCATGACTACAATACTGAATAACAACACCACACTTACATACCTAAGAAACATTAAACAAAATAACAACAATTACTTATATATGACAACATACAAGAACATTAAACAAAATAACAACAATTACTTATATATGACAACATACAAGAATTGACCCATATCAAGCATAGATAAATATGCACACAATAAAAAGACAAACACATAAGGAACACTTGTATTTTATGAAAGTCACCAACTGCGTTCATAACTCAGACATTCCTCCTAGCCATAGAATCGGTTTCTCATAATCTTTCAGCAACATGACACCCCTAAGTTGGGGCTCGAACTCCACTAGGGTAAAGGGTTTCCTAGGGACACACTAAGGTTTGATACTTCAAAGAATTTATCTATCCTAAGTGCCCATTGCTGCAACTAGCCTACAATCCCTCATTCCCCACACACCTGTCGCACCCAAGGAAGTGTGCCCGTTCTCTTCTCACTAGTCCCTCGACTGCCCCACTTCCCTTCTAGTGTTACCGATAATAGGATGAATAATAAGTATCTGAGCCCTGCGATAATAGGATGAATAATAAGTATCTGAGCCCTGCAACTAGTGCTCAACGCACCAGGGAACAATTCTCAGCAAAACTCTCACCCGGAGAGTATGCTCACAAGCCTAACAACCTGTTTTCTCAACATCCAATCTCTCACCCAGAGAGATTTCTCACGGGCCTAGCAACCCGCCTCCTCAACAGCCAAAACACGGGTTACAACCCTGCAAATCCTTACAATATTCTCACTGTAGATAAGGTAATAATCAGATTTTCAATACAGTCTGACCCCTTTCTGCTCATGAGAGACTCCAACAAAACAACATTTCCCACAAATAATGCATAATCCCCTGAAATACACTAAGGCCAACAATATATATTGATTTCCTTCCACTTGACACTTATCACCTCTAGAAGTAGTTTTAAGCCAGTTGGTGACCCTTTCCCTACCCTTAGGAACTTAGGATAAAATAACTATCCAACATTAGACGTTTCCAGAAATATTATAAAATATTTCCCAAGACTTAAATCTCACCCCCTTTTCCCTTTTTCGGTGGAGTTCAGCCCCCCATTTCATTTTGTTTGAGTCAGTCTGCACACAATGATGCAATATTATATTAATAATTGAGTATAATTACATGGATGCACACAATGATGCAATATTATATTAATAATTGAGTATAATTACATGGATAGTTTCACTAGCCTATTTTCATCCCGGCTCACCAACATCATACTCACACATGCTTTTCAGCCTCAATACATATCTAGCCATACATATATATATAGCTCAAATCTACGCATTTCTAGTTCATTACCGCGCACTTACCCAAGTGCATGCAACATGATGCAATATGTGTACTTACCTAGGTGCGTGCAACACTATGACATGTGTGCCACCTATCTTGATAACAAATCTCCATGCACTTACCCCCGGTGCACCAACACCAAAACTAGGTGCTATTGGCTCACTAGCCTATATGTATATTACATTAACAATTAGTGCCAATGACTCACTATCCTATATGTACAATTACAAAGATTTAGATCAGGGACACTATTGTAGGCATGAGAGGCACTACTAAATATGACCATATTTTCCATGCTTTTTCCTTGCTATTGTGACCCTTATTTGTTGCACTTGCCATGAAATTGGGTTTTATTTTTCGTGGATCTTTTTTCATTACTATATCGACAAAGAAGAACTCATCGTGGAAATATCGACGAAAAATGGTTGCCACGTGCCATTTGTTTGTGTTCCTAAATAAAATAAAATAAAATAATCACTGCAATTCGGTGTTATATCAACGATCTTTTCTATTATACGTCTATATTGCAACAAACATTCGTCACTATAGAGACGCCAACACATCGCAAAACACAAATGAAAAGTATTTCTTGCCACAAAAATGCTATGTTTGGGATAAAGAAACGTCCATATTACAACGAAATATTGATGATATAGAAAAAAACATTTGTCTCTATAAGGATGTTAGTACATGGAAAAACAAAAATGATAAGCATTTGTTGCGACGATAATGTTGTATTTGTGATGCTTTTTCATCGCTATAGCGATGAGGACTGAAGGTTTTAAAAAAAAATGTGCTATGAGGACTGTAGGCTTATGAACTAGCATTAAACTTGGATGAGGTAGCCATGGTCTTTCTTGAGATGGAAAATGACATGGGCTTGATGGTTTTCCATGCAAATTGTACAAGGCTCCTCTAGATTTCATTAGCCCTGATCTTCTTTGTGTATATAAGGAATCTCTATGCTAGTGCTCCCTAGGGGAGGAATTAACTAGGATCTTATCTGATTTACATCAAAGTTTTGGTTCTTGGGATAATCACTAATTAGTGGATTATTACTCTACTCAATGTTTCCTACAAGATCTTGGCCAAATCCCTTTTGTTTTAGTTGAGGTTCATTATTCATAAGATCATCTGCATTAGAAATATTTGGTGTTCATCTAGGGGTGATCATATATTCTTGATATTGTTGTTGTTTGGATACATAGGTACAAAAAAATGACTAAAGGAGTTAATCATGATTTTTCACCATTGACTTCAGTAGCACCACACCTATTATTACAATCTCTGCATTGGAAGTAGGAAAACATCACTACAACATATGAAAACAATCAAAATCCTTCATCGAGAAACAAACAATGAAGCTAGCTTTTCTAAAAAATGCACAAAACATTAGAATCATAATTTCCATATCAATACACAAATTTCCTAAGCCATTGGACAACACCACATTTAATCTCAAATGTCAAAATTCCATGTTTATAAATACTATGTAGAGAACAGATAATTCAAATGTCAAAATTCCATGTTTATAAATACTATGTAGAGAACAGATAATGAACCACTAGAAATATTGGAAGCCTTTTAAATGCAAATAATTCTATAGATTTTCAAGGCTATACTAATGAGACATAATAAAAAAGGATAAAGTGGTTAGAACGTTACCAGATTATTGATTCAATCCATCTATGAAATGAAGACGACCTTTTGTCAGGATAACAAGAAATCATATTAGAACTTCTGGATGGCTATGCAAATACTGTTTTCTTCTTGTGAAACACAAAATCTTATGTGTCCAAAACATATGAAGCCTTTTTTACATGCATGAGTATATTGGAAAGAAACTTGACCAAATATTTAATACAACTTTCTTGGGTTTGTCTAATGCCAACTCAATATAACAAAAAATTCTCCTTAATAAACTTCTTTAGTGGCATCAAATTCACTTTACAAACCTTAGATGTGTCGCATGATATTTTATGCACAAGCCCATTCACTATTCCAACATTCTCCTTCGCCTTAGGCATCATAATGACTTCATGTCCATTAGCATACTTGGGAATGTTTCTTAAATACACCATTATCTATTGTGAATCTACTCTAAAAAACAACAAGTAGTAGATATGAAGCATACTTAAATAGAAATTAATTTTATAAATATAGAAAGAGACACAACACCTTGAAAGGAAGAGTTGGTTCCTTTTCTTCATGCAATTATTTTTTGCAAGAAATTCATTATACAAATAACTTGAAAAAGTAGGTTCCAATGCATTAGGAATGACTTCAAGCTTCTCGAGCCCTTCCATTAGTTGAATTTTCAAGTAATGAGGATTAGATGACTACAAAGAAATAAAATAACAATTAATAGCTTAAATGACACAAGTACAAACATGTATGCCATTCTCATAAATATATTGGATCAAAAAGTAGAGAGTTCCACTAAAAGTTAGCAATCTTGACTTTAATACTATAGACTAGTTGAAAAAACTTGCAAATTCAAACCGATAAATATTTTCACCATGTAGTAACGTGCAATCATTCACATGGTAAATTGCATCAATAAAGCTTGAAGGTGATCTTGATCTCTCATACAATTCTAACTGAAACAACTTGTTTGCTATATCATTTGATGCAATTATTTGTAGCTACAACCAAAATACTTAAGTTAGCAATGGAAATACTTCAACTTCTGACAGGGTTTAAGATTAAGAATCATACCAAACAATATGGTATCCCAACTACACCTGTTTTACAAGTTTGACAATCAATTTATCCAAAGAAAAAAACATATATGACTGTGTTCCAATGATTGCTCAACATTCATCCTCAAACTTGGAATTATCAGCTGATCCATCAAGCAAATTGTATAATGCACTCATGAATCTGGATTTCACATATGCCAATAGTTTGTACATTAAACATTGTTCAAACTTCAAAAAGCATAAAAAAAAGACAAGACTAGACCATGTGTGTAGATACAATACAATGTTTTGAGGCATGGAATTGACTTTGAAAAGTCCTATGATTGGGTTGAGTGGCCCTTCATTGTGGCCATGGTAAGGACCTTTGGTTTATTCCAACAATAATCAATAGTGTAGACACCCTCTTTACTAATTTTCATCATGGTTATCTATAAATAGGCGCAAGTATGAGGAGATAGGGTTGTTTTGATCCATTTAACAAGGATGTCTATTAGCTCCAACACTCCATGTTCTGGACAATGAATCTCGTGCTATCTTATTAACTATTGAGTGGCTCTGGATCACATTTGGGGAATTCCTCTTTTCAGGTATGAAGGGCCTACTTATCAATGGCCACTTCACAGACAACTCTTTCTTGACCACTACCGAGGACTAGTAATCATGAAAAAATGCAATGGATTGCCTTGATGTGTTTTGTGTTGCTTCCAAATATAGCATCTAGTGGGCCAAAAATCAGTATTGCATCACACCAAGAGTCGATCACTATGCCTGTATGGTTGATATTCTTGTCCATGTTGGGTTTCTTGATGAGGAAAAGGAATTTATTAAACACGTGCCAATTGAACCTGATGTTGTTGTATGTAGTTCCTTGCTTGGTGTTTTTATAATACATGGAGATGTATAACTTGGTAAACATGCTATAGAACAACTTGTTTTGTTCGAACCAAACAATACTGCAACATATGTGACATTTTAAAACATTTATGGAAGAGTAGGCAGCTGGGATGATGTAGAAAAGGTGAGATTAATAATTAAAGAAAAGGGAACATAAAATACACCTAGACGCATTTGGATTGAGGTCAAGAATAGGGTGCATGCATTTCTTGTAGGAGACAACACACCCACCGACATAACATAGATACAAAACTAGGAGATTGTATTAGGAAAATGGAGGAAGGATACATGCCTCATACAAATTATGTGTTTCATGATGTAGAACAATGAGAAAAAATAGCATATTCTTTTCTACTAAAGTAGAAGATGACTATTTCTACCATTCTTATTAGTGCATTATCCAGGCCTCTTTGGATTATGAAATGATCTCCAAAAGTGATTCATTGAGACATCACTGTGAGGGATGCAGTTTGCTTCCATCATATTAATGAAGTGATTTGTACTTGTAAGGGTTATTGATGAAGTTTGAAGCAAAGATAGTTTTTTCATGCAACCTAGCATTTGTAAAGGCCTTGATCTAGTACATCCAACAAATTTTCATTAATCACCCGTTCTATGCATTTTGAGTCACTTTTTAGGTTGCCTAATTCTATAATTGACTCATTCATAAGAAATAGACATTTTACTAGTTAACAAGTATGTGAAAAGGAGGCCATATTTGACCTTTCAATTTCTATAGGTTACACATATAACATGTTTGAAATATTAAGCATTCTTCATAACTTGAAGTTGTATGCAATAATCAGATTACTTTGTTTTGACAAAGCAAAGTATAGTTTGACCATGGTTAGCTCAATGCTTTCCCTAATTTAACCTATTAAACATATCAACTAAATTTATATGGATGAAAATTTGAAGTGTTTTGTTGGGATGTATAGTAGAGGTGGATTTACGTTTGAGGAATTGACACTAACGGGGAAGGAAAGATGTAACTAGGACCGATTTCTCTCATTTATATGAGCGGTATAAAGTGCTTCACACCCATGCTATCTATATGGATGTATGTTGTATGCCATGCTTTAGTTTGATTAAGCTATATGGGTTATGTATTTATGTTTAAGTTTTAATTATGCTATGTTGGATTTGGGTTAAGTCTATGTCACATATTTAGTGTTTAAACTTTTGAAAGCATATATTTTTTTATTGCTAAGATAACCTGTTGTTTCAGCCCTGGTTTTTCTAACACCATGTTTTCAACTTGCAAAAGACTTAGTTCATGGATTATTACAAATTTAATTTAAATCCACTCTAATACACATCATAGTTGAGTCATTTTCATTGGCATGTCTCATATTTCAAGAATGGGTAATCTCAAAGTAATCTTAGCTTTTGGTACAAGGGAGTTACAGTTATAATTTTCTATCTTATGTTCTTCAAATTTTAGCTCAATTAATATTTGATATTTGTTGAAGTTATACCAGTTGTGTTTTGCAGTCAATTCAAAGATTTTACAAATACTCATAGCCTTGTTATGCATGCACACAATGCCCCAAATCCCAGGCTGTAATGAGAACACTTGGGATTGTATAAAGCATTATGTGTTTTGATGGGATGGAGTTATTCCTCTCCATGGACAAATAATGAAAAATCATAGCAGTCACTCCAACACCTGAGGAAAAAGACTTAGATCGCTAGTTAGGCTAATTGGAGAAGATCTGTCGTAAATTATTTGATTGAGACTTCATTAACTCAAAAGATTAGTTGGAAGAATGCAGTTAGTTTCAGACCAAGAAGAATAGGTTTATTATTACAAAGGAAATGCATGATGAGGTGAATGAATTCTTGGTAGGAATGGGAAAAGATTTGAGTGACTTGTATGGATATGTCATAGATTTACTCCATAATACAGTCAGGTGATTAACTCCATAACACGGTCATGTTAGTTTCTCATGTGGGTGATTTTTCCAAAGAATTTGAGGTTGGTTGAGAAAGATGCCATGGTTGAGGATGGTAACATGTGTTTGATGAGGACTGCAACTAAATTGGACCAAGTGGATGGTTCTTTCAGTGCAATGGTAATAGTATATAAGGGGTTAGACTTTGAAGGATGAGTGTAATGTTGATGAATATTTCTGTCAACAGTACTTAGTCGACAAAGTGTTGTTAGACTCTCTCTCGAATCATACTGCTTGCGCAAAGTTTTTCTTATTTTCGATAAATATTAGCACAATGTTCTTAGTAAATTTAATGTGACACTCGACTTATTTCTAAGCATATCCCTTTTTTTCACTCTGCACATTATTTACATCGATAACGTTGTATGTAAAAAAACCCTATTATCATTTTTTATTCCTATATAACTTACCTTAACCTTCGATAAGAGAATAAGTGTATAACTTACCTTAACCTTCGATAAGAAAGATACTATGTTATAGCTTGATGTCTTATCAAACATATTACTTTTCATGGTCTTCCTCACTTTTCGAAATATTATTCTATATAGCCAAAGTGAATAAGTTTTCCAAAACCTACTAAGGCCATGTCATATTAGAGATATATCACAAGTCCCTTTTTCAAATATTTAAATTGTGATATATAAGGATTATACTATCTTTTTGGATTATCACCTTAACAGTATCTTCATGTCATATCCTAAGAAAAAGTAAGATCATCACATCTATATGGTTTTTAAAGACTCTTTGCATGGAAACGTAAAAGGGTTATTACTTCCTTGACTTCAATGATGGATTTTTTTAGGAACGTGTCCTTCATACAATTGGCAAAGGATTATAAGAGAAGATAATATATACACAAGAATTGGTGGCCATTTAAAATTAAATTTGAATATTCCCATGAGAGGAGAGTATTCAAAAAGGAAAAAAATACACTAACGACAAAATCGAGGGCATATGAAGAAACCTGGGCACCATTTCATGCGACAGAAATGAGAGAGAGCTTGATCACATCCATAACCCCCTTTCAGTGTTTCGGGGAAGATTTGGCTTATTAAGGAAAGATGCTACCAGGAAATATGTGACATATGTTTGCATCTTGACCGCCAAAGATTGGTGTATTCACTCTAGAGATTGTTTGTTGCTCCCGCAATTAAGGAGAATAGTTATTTTGTGCGTGAGATATATACAACGTTCTTCCATTAAACTGGAAACCATGAAGATGATGATATTGCCATGAGAATGAGGATGATGATATTGCCATGAGTTAAACATTCGAAATCCAGTCGATATCCATGAACCTATTTATCAAGAATATGTGTGACGTGAGAGTAAATGGACCAAGGCACAAATATGTGGGAGTTTCAAGCACAAGTTGAACATTTGTGAAGAGAAAAGGATCATTTGTGGGAGTTTCTTGACGACGTATTTACAAACTTGTATAAAGGCATGATCGCTACCAGAGAAATTATTTTGTCGAATCATGTATAATACTTTGATTTCGCCCTCCAGAACTTTTATTGTGCACCTATGAAGTGTTGATTCCACACTTGTCAAACTGCATGTTGAGGCAACGTCATGGATTTCTGAAGAAAGTAATTAAGCCACGATGCATCCTAAACATAAACAGAAATTCGACACTTGGATGGTAACGAGATCTCTAAACTAATTTTGTTTCGTATGGACGAATTGGAGTTGGTTATAATCAAGTTAGCTTCAACCCGTCAAACTAAAAACTGCCCTAAGTTCTTGAACCACCCATCAAGTAGTATAAAGTGAGTATCTGTCAACCCGAGGAAATTTTAGAGGAGGAAATTCTGACAGAGGTATGCAGGGATGATTTTAAGAATGGAAATTTATTTTAAAACATAGAAATCTTGACGAGTCTTACTAATCCTTCATATGCCAGCTATAAATGATTGGCGATATTTTTGTAAAAATATTCAAATTTTTAAGGATTTTATATAGTTTTTATAGAATTTTGACCTTTTTTAAGTTAAAATAATTTTATCCTATAAAATTTGGGTGAATCATTTTT
>CBVK0100890290.1:0-49273 GCA_900067695.1 Picea abies | reverse complement strand
AGAAGGAGGAGTTGCGTAGTTGAAAACTTTGAATGGAGAATGGAAGGAAGGTTTGGAGAATGGGAGCCGGTTGAAATTGTACTATGACAACCAAATGCCTCATATCTCTTAGTAGAAGCATGAGAAGAAGGGTCTAGGTACCAGGTACAGTTGAAACTTTGTACCAAACACAAAAAATACAGTCTGCACATAGTGGGGAGGGAGAAAGCAGGAAGCAAATGTTGCCCCCCGTAGTCTGAAGTTGAAGTGAAACATAAGATTCATACCTAAAGTGCCTCGAGATGAGTCACATGTGAGTGTTGGGGGCCTATTGGCCCTTGGTTATGGAAGGTTGCGAAGATTAAAGAAAGAAGAGAAAAGTGTGAATTGCATGGAAGACAGGTTGACTGAGATTGGGTTGAAGTGACCAAAAGAGTAGAAAAGATGTAGTGAAGTAAGAGAAAAAAAACCATTGGGTGGGGAGATCGAGGAAGTTAGATCATCAAGGAAGATGGATCGTGGATGACTCAAAAAGTGGAAAAATCCACCAATATATTCTTTGGAGCACCTCGCAAGAAAGAAGGAAAGATAGGCTGGCGAAGCCCTAAAAAGGTGGGTCAAGTTAACCTAGGGTTTTAGACACCTAAGGTTTTGTTATTTAGGGTTTTGACACCTAGGTTTCGGCCTAAAGTTGTCCGAGAGTCATTGTAAGGTATAAACAAAGGTCAAGAGGACCTGGGAAGGATTCAACTAGGTTATGATGAGTGATTGTTGTTATTGCTGAAAAAGAAGTATTGTGTGGGGAGAGAAGTCTATGTTGTAAGATCTCCAGCTAGGTGCAAAGATCATCCTTCCAGTTGGGTGCATAGGGAGGGAAGAGAGAGGAAGAGAGAGAGATATGCAATCTGAGAGCACAGATATAACTATATGTTTTATATAATATCAAGAAACACAGTTTTGTGGATGTAGCCCTAGGGAGATCATGTTGTTGTGTGTGATTGATTTTTTGTTCTTCTGATCTCTGATATACTGTTAATGAAATAGTGTATTAGATCTGAGATATAGTTCGCGTAGTAGGCTTAAGAAAGATAAATAATAACTAGATCTGTGTGAGAGTGTTTCCCTGGATCCACTTTGCATTTCCTCTGGTTGTAGACACATTCATCCTACAACCCCCTATAGCTACTTCGGGTGAGACTGCATCTGGTTTGCAGGTGTTGCTGAAAGGGCCAATAGTTAGGGTTTGTTGGTGTGTTGTTAGAACTGAACCTTGGGTCTACCCTAGTGCCAACAAAGCAATTGGTCCAGAAGACAACTAAGGATCTTGAACAAATTTGAGTTCCACAAAGATCCATAGGAAAATGTGATCAATATTATTCTTGAGAAATACCCTCAATATACAACGCCCACTATGTTTAGTTCCTCTTTGGAGAGGTTATCTTCTCTACCTTTCCTCATGCGACCTTGTGTTTATCCCCTGTGTTAGAGGGAGGTACCCACTAAATCTTATGTTGTTGGACTTAAGAGAATCTCTATATTAGACTCCAATGTTTTTTTTAAAATGGCCTTGAAGAGTTTCCTCTCCACACATAATTTGAGGCCCATAAACTAGTCGGTAAACCCTACAAACAAAATGTCTAATATATTTTAAGTTAAGCATTAATTTTAAGGCTTGATTTACACAAATTAAGTGGTCGTGCAACTAATGGTTTTATGAAGAGATGAATAAGGAAAATAACTTTAAAGCATTTAAAAGAAAAAATATGCTTTGAACTTAAAGAAAAGCTTGTAAAACTCTTTGTAAAATTCAACTTTTCTAATCAATGTTTCAAGATCTTGTAATTAAAAGTTTCCTAAAAAGAGTTTTTGTTTGACTAAGAAAAACTACTTGTATTTTAGGAAATCAAGAAGAACTTTGAAACCAAGACTCTTTTTCTTACACAAACAACAACCTTGACTAATTTACCAAACTAAATGCAATAAAAGAAAAATATTTTTGATTTTTCAAACTGTTTTAACAACAAAAACTGAAGTAAAAACTATTTTTTTGTTTTTCAAAGCAATAAATAGGAAAAAAGAGAAAACAGAAACCAAGATTGACAAAGACCCTTAAGACAATTGTGTAAACATAGGGATTCAAACAAGAAACCGAAAGGAGTATCTAAAACTTGAAATTTCACTCTAAACCTTTAGGGAAAACAAAAGAAAAGTAAGAGACAAGTTAACCGAAACTTTAACCCAAGATATGGCCAAAGAAAGAGACTTTGAAAGGTTCAAGAAACTCCTGAGAAGCCTAAAATTCTATCAGGAAAGAGACAGACCTCTCTTTGTTGAAAAACACTTTCAATACACAGAGACATGGGTTGTTGCATCAACATCCTGTGTATGTACGTGGGTTTTTTATTGTGCAGATTGTGTATTTTTGCAGGTTGACCCAAAACAAGGCGCATACACCTCTGTGACTTTTCAAAAATAAAAAGACTAGGCAGATTGACAGGGCATGGAAAACTAGTAGGCACATTGTAGGTGACCATAGACCCTTAAAAGACTCAATAAACTTGATTGAAAATCAAAATTCAATCAAGAAGCCAATTAAAAACCCAAAAACCCTCCCCCATAAAACCCTAGAGAGACTCCCTAGTGGATTCGCCAATTCTTTTAGTGGGACAATCCCCTTATAACTATACCATGATTTTAAGTATAGACAGAGAAATGACTCTCTAAAATTCAATCTAATTTCTACACTACCCCAAACATTCCAAAATATATGAACATAAATCAATGAAAGAGTAAGTCATAAATTGTACCTTTAATCCAACGTTTGGTGTTGACCTCCTCAAGCTTTGTATCTCCCAAGGCTGCAAATCTCCTCCCAAAGATGACCTGCATCCACAACTAGGCAAAAAAGGCTACAAAAATTCTATTTCTATTCATCAATTAGGGTTATATATAAATTGTTATGTATAAATCAAGGAAAAGACATAAAAACCATCATTTGGGATAAGGAAAAGAGATTTTTTTATTCAATACTCAAAGATTGGAAATTACAACCTTTGCAAGTTGATGCTCCACGAACCTCATCCAAACTCCTATTAACAATGATCCAAGTGCACCTTCCATGTATCTTTTCTCACAATCTGCTAATCACCTCAAGGGAAGGGAAGGGATTGTATGGGAGAAAAGGGCTAGAGAGGGAATGTTGAGGAAATAACTCACAAAAGGATGCAAATACTTAGGCAAGGAAGGAAAGGGAATTTGGGAAGAGTTTCACTGTTCTAATGCTTGATTATGGAATGAGACCCCGAGACCTCCTTTTATACAAAAAAGGGATAGTTATTCGATTGGGGGATGGACTATGGTAGGTGAATTGGTTGGGAAACCTCCAATAGCCTGTAAATTCCATTGAATTCCTTGCAACTTTTTAATTTTTACAAGTTTTTAATTTTTGCAACTTTTGTAGGTATACGTAGGTTGTTTAATGTGCAGCTAGCATATGTATGTGAGATGTCTAGAATTCAACCAGAATATGTACACAGGAAGTAGTGCAATAGGGCACGCACATTCTCTAAAAAATGGTTTTTTAAATAGATTTCCTCGGCAGTGATTTGGAAAATTATGCAAGTAGGGAAGCTAATGCCATGTATGCATGAGTAAGTAATTTTAGGTCTATAAAATTCATCATCCTAGACATTTCTTTAACTACTCTGAATAAATATATGTTGTTGGTCAGACCTCTCCTCCATTTAACACTACAAATTTCCTCAAACTCCTATAGCTATCTCCAATCACAAGCCTCCATGTGGTCGCCTCTTAACCGTTGATTTTCTCACTCCAAAAAAAACTTCATCGTTGATCAACCATATGTCCTTGCCATTAATCTTCATTCTTCTGATCAATCGTAGTCATAGATCAGACTACGTTCGTCAAAGTATCCTTCAAAGTTCAACTCTGAATATACTACTATGAAATCCTTTATCCATCGTGTCGGTCTCTGAATGAAGAACATGCCTTGGCCCTCAATCTAGGTAGCCTCCTCTCCAGATCTAATCTACATCATCTAAACTTAAGACTCGCAAATGAATCCCTGGTCTGATAAATCAACGATCACAATTTATTCCTTTTCTTTATCTGAGGACTATTATTCTTCTAGACTTGGTATAAGGATTCAACCTCTAGTTCAACTTATGTACATAGGATAATTTAATATTGTCTCCTCCATGACTCTACACAATTCTGTCTCAACTAATATGTTATCACTTTTAAGAAATCAATCTCTTAGATGATAAATGATCACTTACGATCTGTCTTCTTTGATAAGAATATTTAACCCCACTGGATCCAAAACCTACACACACTCATGGAGTGTCCGATCTGGACTGTAATAAATTCACAGAGAGATTAATACATAATGAAATGGGGATTCAAACACCATATTAACACAGAGAGCCTAGTAAATCGAAATAATTCTATTAATGAATTTATCTACATCAATTTACACAATGCATTTATCCTTCTTAGCTGGATTAACATTCAATTGGCCTCTACTTTCCTTTTGGCCACACTTGGCCATTTTATCAAACTCACACCTCTCAATCCTCAATCATTCTAACTCTCCCTACCTTGAACTACTTTCAATGCCCTTAGGCTTACATATTTAATTACAAAGGATTCTGATACCATAATTTTTCAGATCCATAAAATCCTCACTCACAATCTCTAGGATCCCTTATATCCACCAAATCCTCAACCACTCCTAAAATATCTCTTTACCCCTAGGACCTAGATCTCCATTCCTTCGAGATCTACTAAACCAAGGAAGATTCAATTACAAATAATATCAACTCAACAAACCCATATCTTATATAATCATTCTAGAACTAAATAAAACATATAATTTTCAATAATTCAATCTTAGGGAACCCACTCTCGTAGTAATTCATAAGACCCCCTAGCTCTAGTCAAACAAGGTTGAATTAGAAGGAGAAATGATCTCGCATTAGACTCCCAGGGTTAAATTGTTTCATCATCTCCTGATCACGTGTCTTCAATTTCTTCAATCCTCCTTAATCCCATTGTTGGTGATGTCCTTATGCTCTACTTTTGTCCTCCATTTTCCTGGATCCCAAACCTTGTGTTGTTTTCCAATTTCTTTGTTTTCTTAATGTTGCCTTGTTATTTTGTGCAACCATCAAGGATCCCATACTTTTCTTTGTTGCTGTGAAAAATATTTTCTTTCTTTAGTGAGTTGCACTAGCATGTTGTTCTTCTTCCTCTTATTTTGGCATTTCCTCTTGAAAACCTTCATCAAATGCTTCCATAACTCCTTAATGTCCAGTATTTCCTCTAGGTGGTACTCATTGTTGTTGTAAATTGTCTGCTACAAATTATTACAAAAAAATTGTATGGTTGTTGCCATGTCTTGGTCTTCACATCTCTCTATCCTGTAGAAGTGACACAATTATATTGAGTCTCTCCTTTACCTCAGTAAATTATTTCTCAAAATCATCTTGAATCATCTTTCTACAAATTACTCCGACATTCTGGATGTGGCTTCTCTCTCAACCTTTGTCATGACCATCAATAGTCATCTTCACCTATACCTTTATGAACATCTCCTTAGTCACTGTGAGTTGCATCAAGCCTCTATAGAAAATATCCTCATCTAATACCAACTCAAGATTCCTCCCGAGCTTGACCCTGTGGCATCCTTCTCATTGTATCTCCTAGAACCTTCTAAGCATCTTCTGCTCCTCTCTGGATTTTGCACCTCCTCACTTTCCCATGAGAAATTATATTGTTCTCCTCACTTCCAATCCTTAGCTGGAAATTCTTACAACATCCCTTGATGCAAGTTTCTTCCACAAGCTCCTCCTTATACTATAATATTTCCACATGATCTCTATCATAGCTCCTCTGGTTGTATTGTTTCTATCATTTCCTTCTCTTAAACCTAAAATCATAAGTATTCATAACTAGAGTTAATAAAATGTCAGATTCAATAACTACAAGACATATTCTTGATCTTATCTTCCACATTCATTTCATTTGAATGGAAAAATTCCTATCACAATGCTTCTATAGTTTTCTCATGCACTCCTTTTTACATGTTCCCCTTTGAATCAACTCAAATTCTCTGTTGGCTGTAATTTTTCTGTCTCAACTTTTCTTTGTCTAAAATTTTCTCAAATAGCATTGATGCACTTTGATACCAAAAAATATGATCCCCCCAGCCTTAAACCCATATATTCAAAATTCTAAAATCAATTATGCTCAGCTCAGAAGTCGAGCTACTCCAAAAAAATTATGCATGGACCCAAAACATTACCTTCTTTAATAGAAATATGAAATCCTTGTTTTGCACTAGTCCATTAGTGCTCAAAACTAGGCGCTAAATATCCACCCAACCATGTACCAAAATTTTATGCCTAATATATATAATCTTAGGTGTAGAACTGAAGTCCTCATATTTTCATATGATAGCAAGTTGTGACCAAGTGATTATTTTCATCGAGGGTTAACTCTTGTAAGCCATCAAACTCCTCCTGTATTGGATCTCCACCGTAGATCTCTTTATCAATGGATGGCTCAAATCTCATCGTATCACTTGCTACCCAAGAACAATTATTCTCTATAATGTGTCAAACCGATGGCTCCAGTGCATCGATTCATGATCCAACGATCATCATTTAACCTCAGTCTCCTTTAACTTCTCTTTATATCATAGTTATCTATTAGACACCTCTCAATCTATGACACTATGAACCTAACTTCGAAAAATTACTTCTTCCTTTTGGACTCCGATAACATAAAATAATCTCCACCATTGATCATCCAATATCTATGGTCACACTCACTGGTCTTGGCTTCCACTATGCCAAACCTTCATCAAAGGACTTTACACGTGGATGCTACATGTCATACTTTCAATCGGGGATCCAAATTCCACGTGCCCACCTTTTTTTCCCTAATTCCATTTGTCCTAGTCTATGTTAGTTTCCATGTATCATTTCCAGAGTTGTTGACCTATTCTCTGAATAGATCTTGATCGTTCATCGATGTTGTTCCATGAAATTTACTCCAACAATTGGACTCCAACAATCACTATGGTGCTTCCACGCATCACCATCCTAGACATTTCTTTAACTACTCTAAATAAATGCAGGTCAATGGTCAAACTTCTCCTCCATTGAACACTTTGATGGTCCTACAACTCTGATAACTATATCCAATCACAAGCCTCCATATGGTCACCTCTTAACTGTTCATTAAATATGCATTGTTGATCAACCATTTGTCCTCATCGTTGATCTTCTTTATCCTGATCAATCATAGTTGTATATCAGACTGCCTTTTGTTAGGCGAAAATATTGTCGTTTAATTCCGTTATAGTATTAGCCCAACTATTTAATTTGTCAATCCAAGGTTTGTAGGCTTACAAAGCACATGCACTATATATGCAAGACTGAAGTAGAAGTAATCTAATCTAAATTGTTGAAATGAAATTAATCTAGGAAAGCAATACAACATGTGAAGACTTGAATGACAAAAGACATATGTGTTCTCACACAATATATCAATCTCAAATTATATTACAAGAGTCAAATGACAAATCATGAAATAATAACAAAGCTAAGAATCCCCTTCTCCTAATTACAAGACTAAATTATGAATTACATGCCTCCCAATTATGAATAACGTGATGTCTCACCCCCATTCATGAAGAGAGAATAATCTCTTATATACATGAAAGTCTTGAAGAGTGTCATAATTACATATCCACTATTCTCTCAACTTATTCATTCAAATCCTCCACTCATATCTTTGATAAGACATCCTATCAAAATCTCCATGATCTTCTCCTTTGAATATGCTTGAATGATTTTCCCAAATATTCTTCAAATCTTCAAAGCTTGAAGATGAAATTCGAATTTGAGGCTAGGTGGTAATATTTGACTTTGTTGAAATCTTCACATATTCCTACACACATCATCAAACTCATCCAACCTTGATATGCAATGAAAATATGTTATTTTTATAATATTTAATCACAAATTCACTTATAATACTAAAATGAATACAATGAAAAATAATAAGGAGAAACCCAAATATCATTATGAAATGGTATGATAAAAGGTTAATGGGACGATGAAATGTAAGGAATAGTGAAGGAAAANNGGACGATGAAATGTAAGGAATAGTGAAGGAAAAAGAGGATATAAAAGTGATATTTCTGAGGCCCAACATAACCCCCAACTCAACTTGTTGCATTTCCTCATGCAACCATGCATGGATATTCTTAAGAAATTTTGGCATTTAAACTATGGCTTTGAATGATGATGTCCTTTTAACAATAAATGTTTCCAGGGTATGAGATACAAGAGTAACAACATGTGAAATATGTTTAGCAGCATGTGAAATTTCCTTATGGTTAGTTCTTGTGTGACAACCATAAATACAAAAGATGTTGGTTCTTGTGTTAACAACATTCATTTCACTTATTTATTTTCTTGCTGCAATAATTTAGCCATATACTCACTGGAAATAATAAGCTATCAATGTGCATAAGAAAGCATCACTGTGTATAAGAAAGCCTTTTCTTTATCTTTATGAATCATGCCAATATGTGTATCAATCGAAAAGAAACAAAGTGTCGTTGGTAAAGAAATGTTAGTGAATCATAAATGGAATGATGAGATGGTAAAATGGAATGAATATGTGGTGAAAGAGTCCCCCCCCCCCCACCTCATGCAACTTAGTGTAGGTCATGGAAGGAAAGAGAGCATGGCGAGGAAATTTTCCAAAATATTCAAGTCAACATTTAAGGAATTGTGTGATTAAATATTAGAAAAGAACATACCTCCACTTGCCCAAAAAGTAGATGTAGTTGTTGTGGCGGCTGGATCAGGAAAACATGACTGGCACTGTAGCTGCAACTACTGTAACTACTGGAGAAAAGAATATATGACTGTGACTGATGGAAGATGGAATGTGTCACTGCTGCAAGATCATGAAAATGGAACTGCTAATGTTGTTGTTGCGGTAACTGGATCATGGAAGTGAAGGAATATGAACTGCTACTGTAAATCATGTGGAGGGTAGAGAATATGGAACTGTGGTACTCTCATAGATCTGATATCAAACTGTTGCGACTGCTGAGGGGGTGATGAAAAAGTGTATAGTCTTCACCTGGTACAAAACCAATGGTACAATTCTCGTCATGCGAATGAATGTGTCAATGTCGAGCATGAAGATAAATCGTTGGATTACCATCTATTGACGAACTCCATTAAGCAATGTGAGACAAACTCACCAATGATGTCAATGAGTGTCAAGGTACCTGAGTACATCTTGCGAAGTGTGAATAGATGTATTGATGTTGAGCCACTTGCAAGATCTAATGATCAAGGGACATTTATGCATTCCCATGATTGCTAGTGAGAGAGCTTGTCATTAAGGCATGCAAGCCTCAAGGTACTCAAAAGGAACTCTATTCTATATCCTAGATAAGGTGTTGAGGTCGATGGGGAAAGACTATTGAAAGGTGGGCCTTAAGGAATCCCACATCAATCAACATGAGTTTATAAAAAGATTGGTAGGACTATAGATGTAAATATCTCAGTAGCAAGAGGGTTTATGGAAAGGAAATGTAATCATGGAAAAGGGAGTTTGTTTTATTCAGAAGGAAAAATGGAAAGGAAAAAATGAACTGAAAAAGATAAGGGAATGTATGCAACTCAGAAAAGAATAGGCATGTGTGAAGTCATGAAATTTAAGGCAATGGAAGATGGCTTCAACATAGGATGACTAATCCTCTTTGAAGGAGAAAATGGAATGGTGTCACAGAACGAAATTTGGCAAAATGTTTCTGTGTATCAACAAAATGTTGTTGTGTAACAACAAAATATTTCTGTGCAACAACAAAATGTTGTTGTATAACAACAAACATCAGGATGCACAAAAAGTTTCTATGTATTAGCAAAACTGTTTCTGTTGAGTAACAACTCCTTCAAGCTGTCTAGCAAAGCATGTGTTTCTAAAAAATGTTGTGATTCATGAAAATCACTGCAGCAACAAAGTGCAAGTGTCCTCGTTCCTGCAAAACTTAGTACAGATTCTTGCATAAAAATTGTGAGATTTGCGAAGAATATATCATGCAAAACATAAATAAGTACGAATGCGAGAAACTCATAGAAATAAACTGTGTTTTTATACCTGTTGTCCTTGGATACTAGTTTGTCTTCGACTACTGTGACAGTGACTAAAAAAAAACATAAATCATGAAAACAACTCAGGAATTTTTAGAATGTCCATTTGAAAAATTTTATTTTAGTTTTGAAGTGTTTTTATATTTTTATTTTTATAATGTTTTTATAATTTTTTTTTCTTTGTTTGTTTTGTTGTTTTTGTTTTATAATAAAACAAAAATAGTTATTATTTTTTTCTTTGTTTGTTTTTATTGTTTTTGTTTTATAATAAAACAAAACAAAAACATATATAAAATATAATTTAATTACAAAACAAACAAAATAAATGTCTATTTCTATTTTGACAAAAATAGAAATAAATGTTATTTTTATTAATTATTTTTGTTGTTATATAACAATAAATTTTTTTAAAAACCCCAAACAACAATACAATAATACCAATTATTGTTGGAAAATTATACTAATACAAAACCTTACAAACTGTAATTGTCATACCAAAATCATGCGAATTATTAGAACCAAAATACAATTTTTTTTATTGTTTAATGGGAACGAGGAAAATCCAAAGAGCATTGATTAGTAAATCAAATTGGACTCTTATATCATGTGCCACATGGAGAAAAGTTTGTTATTAACGTGAGTTCTTCTTCTTGGAGGGTGTCGTATTCAAATAGTTCAAAACAAATCAGTTTTCCCTCACGCAGTCTACAAAATGGAGCTCCGAAGAACCCTCAATTTCTCCCAAATGGTTGTGAAATCCAGAACATCTCATTAGTTACCTAATTTCCTCTGTTCCCGAGAAAACCCATGTTTTATTTTTTTCTATTTTGCCTCGGTTTTCTCAGAAAATGCATTTTAAAATCATGTGTTTTAAC
Organism: Picea abies; assembly: GCA_900067695.1. NCBI lineage: Eukaryota > Viridiplantae > Streptophyta > Pinopsida > Pinales > Pinaceae > Picea > Picea abies. The sequence continues at coordinate 38,214 of CBVK0100890290.1, read as the reverse complement.
AGTTATGCATTTCTGGCAACTACCTCTGAAGAAATTGAAAATTGGATGATGCTTGTTGTGGTAAAATTTCCAGAGCTTGTCTCTCACAGAGAAGTTCAGATCAATGGTCATCAAAATTCATAGTATTGTTGTGATTCAAGCTAAGGACTGAGATAGAAGATTATTGTGAACATAGTTGGATTGTGCACAGAAAACAAAGGGTTTGTATTTCAATTAATTACAATTTCAGTTTCGTTTTGTTTTCTATTATTTCCTAATGCCATTATTGTTTTATTGTTTGTAGATCTACAAATTTATTCAATCATTGTTATAGAAAAAACATCATTGTTTCAACAACTAAAATTCCGTTGTAATAGCATGTTGTAACATGTAAAATTTCCCTGTATCAGCATGATGTAACAGCATGTAAAATTTTCATTGTATCAGCATGTTGTAACATGTAAAATTTTCGTTGTAACAACATGTAAAAATTTGGTGTAACAACATGTAAAATTTTCGCTGTAACAACATGTAAAATTTTGTTTTTTTTCATCTAATGTTTCATTGTTTGCAGATCTACAAATTTAGCAAAAACGTCACTGTTTCAGCAAGTAAAATTTCGCTGAAACAACATGTAAAATGTCGTTGTACCAGCATGTATAAATTTCATTGTTTCAACATGTTGTAACATGTAAAATTTCGGTGTATCAGCATGTTGTAACGACGGATATTTTCGTTGTAACAGAATGTAAATTGATTTTGTTTTTATTCATTAATTTTTTTTACTATGTTTATTTGTAGGTCAAAGGATGGACACAAAAAAATTCATTCAAAATAATCCCTATTTCATGATCCTCGCGATCGCATGAAGCGTAGAGGAGAGCATACTTATTAAAAAAAACTAGAGCAAAAACATTGTTTTATTTGTTAGCCTACCTATTCTATGCTAATTGGGAATTAAATATTGGATACGTGTAGGCAAATTTCCAATGGAGCCAAGCACGTAACAGTAACAACAATATGTTTAGTGGTAATTTTTCAAATGAATAATGGAATTTTACAAGAATGAATGATTCTAGTTGTTGAAACTCTAAATTAACAAAATTAAAGGAATCTAACCTGGTAGTCGCTTGAAACCATCGTTCGATATAGCTTTCATTGACATAGTTTCTCTCACTCAAATCATTTTGTATCTCCTCATTGTCCTCCTCAAGTTGTTCAGATGTTGATTCCTCGTTCATTTTTGGAGGAGTATTTAAGCTCTGGGTTGCTTTCAAGATCTCCTCTTCCTGAGAAGAAGAAATCCCAGCTTTCGCAAGAATCTGAGTGAGTTGTTCCAAGATGACACTCATAGTTAAATCATATTTAAAAAGTGGTTCTTATAGAACCCAAATCAAAAAAAAAAAAAACTGAAAATCACACTTGCTAAAACACATGAAAACCTCTTCACAGTTGCAAAAATTGAATTTGCTAAAATTGCATAAATTGAAACACTCTTATGCTTGTAGGAATTGAAACACTCCTTACATGCCCTTACCCATATATCACCTCAGAGTTAGGAGCATGACTAATCAAACTAAACCTCAATCCATCATGCTTCCCCAGCAACGATGCCAAAATGTTAGGCATAAATATTGTCATTTAATTTCGTTATAGTATTTTCCCAACTATTTAATTTGTCAATCTGAGGTTTGTAGCCTTACGAAGCACATGCACTATATATGTAGGACTGAAGTAGAAGTAATCTAATCGAAATTGTTGAAATGAAATTAATCTAGGAAAGCAATACAACATCTGAAGAGTTGAATGACAAAATACATATGTGAGCTCACACAATATATCAATCTCAAATTATATTACAAGAGTCAAATGACAAAGCATGAAAGAATAACAAAGCTAAGAATCCCCTTCTCCTAATTACAAGACTAAATTATGAATTACATGCCTCCCAATTATGAATAACGTGATGTCTCACCCCCCTTCATGAAGAGAGAACACTTTCTTATATACATGAAAGTCTTGAAAAGTGTCATAATTACAAATCCACCATTCTCTCAACTTATTCCTTCAAATCCTCCACTCATATCTTGGATAAGATATCCTATCAAAATCTCCATGATCTTCTCATTTGAATATGCTTGAATGATTGTCCCAAATATTATTCAAATCTTCAAAGCTTGAAGATGAAATTCGAATTTGAGGCTAGGTGGTAATATTTGACTTTGTTGAAATCTTCACATATGCCTACAAACATCATCAAACTCATCCAACCTTGATATGTAATGAAAATATGATATTTTTCTAATATTTAATGAAAAATTCACTTATAATACTAAAATGAATACAATGAAAAATAATAAGGAGAAACCCAAATATTGTTATGGAAATGGCATGATAAAAGGTTAATGGGACGATGAAATGTAAGGAATAGTGAAGGAAAAAGAGGATATAAAAGTGACATTTCTGAGGCCCAACACCTTTGTCAGAGTATCCTTCATACTTCAACTATGAATATACTACTCTGAAATCCTTTTTCCACTATATCATCCTTCGAATGAAGAACATTCCTTGGTCGTCGATCTGGGTAGCCTCCTCTCCAGATTTAATCCCAACCATCTAAACTTAAGACTCACGAATGAAGCCTTGGCCCAATAAATCAATGATCAAGATTTAGTCCTTGTCTTGAGCTGATGACTATTATTCTTCGAGACTTGGTATAGGGATTCAATGTCTAGTTCACCTTATGTACAGAGGTGGATTCAATATTTCCTCCTCCATGAATCTACATAATTCTAACTCAACAGATCTGTTATTGCTTTTAGGACATATATCAATTCGATGATTGATGATCACTTTTTTGGACATATTTTCATTGATGTCAACAATCGATGATGCACATGAAGCTCAGAAGGGAAAGAATAATGCATAAACGTGATCGAGATCAAAATCCCCACAGGACAAACCAAGATTGTTCGATATGCAAGCGTTAGATCAAGGACAGGGATTGATTGCAAAGCACGAAGGGAGAATTAAATTACACGCTATTTCCAATCCTGCAATTAGTCTAGGTCATCAAATATCATTGAATCAAAGATCGAAGACTATGGTTGATCTAACAAACGATCAGATTAAGTCATGACTATTTGATACACAAGCATCGGATAAAGGGTAGGGATTGATTGCGGAGCACAAAGGGAGAATTAAACTACACACTATTTCCAATCCCTCAATTAGTCTAGATCGTCAGATCTTATTAACTCAAATATCGACAACTGTGGTTGATCCACCAACAATCGCACAACTTCAAATTTCATAGTTTGGGCGATGGAATAAACCATGCATAAGTTACGGTTCTGCAATCCACATCAAAATTCGATGGTCACTCGCCAATATATCTATAGTTAGCATCAACGTCACTACCAAGGCCTAAGCCTCGGAGTCACGAACTCCCATCAACCATTGAATCTGTAAAACCCCTCAACCATTGATCTATTCAGAGCACGTGGAGGTAGCAATGGTCAACTTCTTTGCTAACCACTTCGGGAGAAAAGGGTTGAGAACAAGTAATATCACCTGAAGGTTGAAGTCTCGAAGTAAATGAGGATCGTCCGATATAAAGAACACTTCGGGATATATAAGGACTGTTAGATCATGTTTAGTGGAAGGACAGAGTAAAACACAAATGTACCTAAATAGACGCAATCCATCTGATCAGAGGAAACACTTTGAGAGATATCCTGATCGTTGGATTGAGGAAAGTAGAAGGATAAGATAAGTAAGGCCAAATGCCTGAGATCCCAAATAGCCAAATTTTCGATAGCCGTTGGATCGTGTTAAGAATTTTTTGGGTTAAAGAATGACCCTTGGATGAAGTCAAGTTACTCGAGGTTTACACTTCAGGAGAATTAGGAAGTGGAGAAATTGAATTACTCAAATTCCCAAAGGCTGAAGTCCCGAAGTGGACATGATTTGTCCGATCAGAGGAACACTTCCGGAAGTATCCCAACCTTTAGATCAAGGAGAAGAACATGTGCCACATGAAGAGATCTATGTAAGCAAGGACACATGGCGTAATCAGATGATGACAAGTGTCAATGTCTCATAGGTACTTTAGGCATACGTAAGCCATAAATCTAAGTGACCTATGGCAGCCACTTAGTCAGTGCCACATCTACAAGTGACATCATCAAGTTACATCACTCCAGGAGTTTTCACTTCAATAGTTTCACCACCAGTAAACACCTGAAGTCCCAAAGTGGACATGATTCATTCAATATGAAGAACACTTTAGGAGAGTTCTCAACCATTGATAAAGTACAGTGGAAGGATAGTGTAAGTGGAAGTGTCAACTGACAAAAAAAGGTCTACACCACTTTATGAATTATTCAGTAGCTGATCACTATGGAGGAAAATGGAGCAATGATTATCCAAAGCCATGAACTGCTGAAATAAACGTGAACCATTCGCTCACCTCTAGATTAAGTCATGATCGTCGATTTGTTCGAAACCTCTAGACAAGCCAGGATCGTCTGACTAATGAAAGAATGAATGTTGACCATCCGATCTGTTTCGGTGGAATCTAATTTGGGAGATTTGAAAGGTTGCAAAGGCATGATGTCCCAAAGGATGAAGTACCGAAGAACATAGTCCCAACACTGGACATATGGGGGCTAAAAGGAAAAGGGAGAAAGAAGAGGTAGTGCATAAATTAATAAGCATGTGGTTCAGTGCCTATGGTCACATGTAAATCGGTTGAAGGAAGCGCCTCTGTAGAACTTGGTTTTTACAATATTTGCAGAGATATGGAATCAATTTAAAAAGAAATTGATCCATACTTGTGGTCTATTTATGAAAAACAGGCCAAATTGTTGTTAAAATGATGTGTGGTTATGAAAATTCATGTTAATGACTCTATTACTTAAAACAAGGGTTATGTAATATTAACTGAACATACATGTTTATGAAGAGTTGTGTTGAAAAGTTTAAAGGATTATAAATATGCTTAGATGTAAATTATAAAGTGTGTCTGCCAATGTCTTACTGAACATCAATAACAAAAGGAGATAGAGCAGTAATTATGCAATCTAGTGTTTAATATAGAAGACCAATATTGGACTACATATCCTATTTCTAGATTGATGAAATTAATGGTGGTTGGGAGGTGCAAGGGAAGGTTGGAGCCTGCATGTGAGTAGGTGATTCCTTATCAGTTGTAGTTGAATAAATAGGGGGTTGTAACCTCCTACTAGTTGGAGCTGGTGAACAAGGGTGTGGGTGCATCTTGATCAGTGGGTGTTTATCTAAAGAGGAAGAACATCTTCCTTCTATTGTAACTTATAAAACCATATTTTTTCAGTTAATAGAAAAGTGTTTATGGTTTTGCCAATTGGGTTCCATGACAAAATAGTGTTCAAATTTTGTTTGCATTGACAAAAGTAAAAATCTGGTCATATTATTTTGTCCCTGATTCAACCCCCCCCCCTCTCAGTGACAAGATTTTATCCTTAAATTGGTATCAAAGAAGGTCACTTCGCTAAAAGTTTAAATCACTTGAAGAGAAATATACATCATAATGGATCAATAGTTGAAGATGTCACTAAAATTCCCCCTATTTGATGGTGACGAGTATGTCTTCTGGAGTGTTAGAATGAAAAGCTATCTGATGCCCATTGGACTGGAAGTATGGACATTAGTTGAAAAAGGATAAGATGTTCAAAAAGTCACTCCCATAGAAGCAGAAGACAAGAAGAAATTTTGGGAACATGAAAAGGGTTTAAACACACTAAAAGATGGACTGAGTAAGAAGATCCTTGTTAAAGTACTAAACTGTAAAAATGAAAAACAACTCTGGGATAAATTGGAAACTATATATGCAGGAGGTTCCAAGGTAAAGAGGGCCAAACTTTAGACTCTCAAAGTACAATATGAAATTCTAAAAATGAAGGATGAAGAAAATATCTCAGAGTACCTCGAAAGAGTTGATAATAGTGTTAATGCAATCAGAGGTTTGGGAGTAGAAGTGTCAAACAATGAGTTAGTTGAAAATATACTAAGAACACTACCTATGTTATATAATCCTAAAGTGTCCACTCTTGAAGATCGAGAGAAACTAGATGAACTCACAATGGATGAATTGTATGGAATCCTCATAGCCTATGACTTAATATTAGGTCATGAGAACATCCCAAAAGGAGAGGTAGCCTTCAAGGTGCTCAAGAAAACAAAAAATCAGAAGAAAAAACCTCAATCCAATCACCATGAAGAATCTGATGTAGAAGAAGCCAATTTTATTAGAAAACTTTAGAAAGGATCAGGGACGTACAAAGGCAAGTTGTCTTTCAAATGTTTTAATTATGGAAAATTTGGCCACTTTGCAACCAAGTGTCCCTATCCCGAGGAAGAACCTGAAGATGAAGAAGACACAAATAAACAATACAAGAAGAAGGGAAAACCCCACTATGATAAAAAGTATTACAAAGGGAAAAATAGTTTTTACTCAAACGAAGAAAACAACAGTTCATCAGATCTAGTGACACTGATGATGATGAACTCCTTTTTCTACCTATTGAAGAGTCTAATGAGATATAAGAAATTGAGCATGAGGAAAATTCAGAAGATGAAGCAGAGGTTAATATGGAAGAAGAACTTCTTAGTTCCTTGGATGAATTAAGAAGATACAAAAACAGATATAGACAATTGAAAAGTTTTGTAGTTGAACAAAAATAAAAACATGATTAGATAGAAAAAGATATGGAGAAACTCTTGAGCAACCTGGAAAACCAAATCCTAGAAGCAATGGGATGGAAGAAAGTCTAGAAAATTATCTTAAAGAGAAACAAATAGCCTGTGAAAGAATGGAGGAAGAATTGGTTCACCTAAGAAAAGAGCTTGATGAAAAACTTATCCAAACAAGATATGCAAATAGCTCTAAAATATTAGATAAGATTATAACCACACAAAGGGATTCAAGTAACAAAAATGGAGTAGGTTATTCTCAATAAGAAAACCAAGTTAACTCAAAATCTTATGTAGTTTCTCTCCTTAGTACATTCAAGAAGAAAGATGAAGGAAATAAAAACAATGATTAGAACTCTAGAAGACTACATCCACCCATCGAGAAGGAATATAATACAACACCAAAGAAGGTTGATCAAAATAGGTATCCACACATTTTCTTTGGTTATTTCTTTTCATGCTCTAATTTCAGACACAAAGCTGTGAATTATAGAGCATATGGAAGGAAAACCTTGAGGGTTAAGAACTATAACCTTAAAGATAACCAAACAATAGATCATGTTAAAAGAATAAATTATAATTCCTTTGCACCTCTACAAGAAGGAAACTTAGAATGCTTCAAATGTCATAATCATGGACATAAAGCAAGTAATTGCATATTAATGGAAGTCTCAGATAAACCAAAGTTATTAGAGAGAAAAATAAGCTTTGGAAAGAAAAAACATCAAAAGAGGAGTGTTTTATTGCCATGAAATCCCAAGATAAAAAATATCTATGGTATGGTGACAATGGTTTCTCAAAACATATGACAGGAAATAAGGACAAGTTTTTGAACTTAAAGAAACAAAAGGGTAAAGTTACATTTGGTGGCAATGCTTCAGGTAACATACTTGGGAAAGGCACTATGAATTTGGGAAAAGACAAAGGCAAGGATGTATTTCTTGTTGACAAACTAAAACCTATCCTATTGAGTGTCATTCAAACCTATGATCAGGGGAACATTTGCATCTTTGATTCACAAAAATATGATATTAGGAGAGAGGACTCAGGAAAATTGGTTGGTATTGTTCCTAGAACTCCTAAGAATGTATATATACTAAATACAAAATTGGATGAGGAGTGTCATATAAATTTAGTAGATGAAAGTTAACTATGGCATATAAGGTTGGGGCACATTAACTTTGATAATTTTGGTAAAATTCAACAATCTTGGGGAAGTAAGAAACTTGTCAAAGATCACAAAGCCCTCAAATCCTATGTGTACACATTGTCAACTAGGGAAGCAAACTAGAATAAGGTTAAAAAAAAGGAATACTCAACCTCAAAACCTTTAGATCTTGTTCGCACCAACCTTGTGGACCTACAAGGACCAAGAGTTTGCAAGGAGAGTCCTACTTTATGTTGTTCATTGATGATTTTACTAGAATGGCTTGGGTATGTTTTCTCTAGGAAAAATCAGAAGCACTTAACAAATTCAAAGCTTATAAAACCCTTGTTGAAAATGAAACCAAGACAAAAATAAAATATCTTAGATCAAACATTGGTGGTGAGTTCACATAAAAATATTTTGACCTCTTCTGTGAAACTCATGGAATAAAAAGACAATTCTCTGTTGATAGAACACCTCAGTAAAATGGGATCGCTGAGAGAAGGAATAGAACCATCCAGGAGGTTGCAAGGACTATGCTCAATGAAGCAAGATTATCTTATGGATATTGGAGGGAAGTTGTAGGCACAACAATATACATATTAAACATAGGTCAATTCAGGATTAACAGTAATAAGACTCCTTATGAACTATGGTTTGGGAGAGCTCCTTTGGTAAAATACTTCAAGGTATTTGGAAGTAAGTGTTACATCAAAAAGTTTGATGAGAATCTCGAAAAATTTGATGGTGGATCTGATGAAGGTATCTTTCTTGGATATGCTTCTACCAAGAAAGCATACAGATGCTACAATCTTATATTACATAAGATTGCTGAGAGTGAAAATGTTAAGGTGGATGATTTAAAAACAATAAGGATCAAACATCAATAGACCATACTTGACAATGAAGATGAAGATGATGATGAGTCAGTTGGTACACAAGAAAGAAGTAGAAGAGAATAAAGAAGAAAAGGAAGATATACAAGAGGATGATATGGATACCAATGAATACGAGGAAGATATTCGAGAAGAAGAGATAAGAGAATAATTCCCAAGAATAGACACAAAGACACCCTCAAGAATAACTGAAAAGAATCATCTTGAAGAAGTGATTATTGGAAATAAAAGCAATGGAGTGCAGACGAGAAGACAAATGTTGTATCAGTCAGAAATAACACTTTTGTCACATATTTAGCATAGCTCAATAAAAGAGGCATGAAAAGATGAGAATTGGGTCAATGCTATGAATGAAGAATTGGACCAAATTGAAAAAAAATCAAACATGGGAACTGGTTCCAAGACCAAAAAATAAGAATGTCATTGGAACTAAATGGGTGTATAAAAACAAAGTGAATGAGAATGGGAAAGTAATCAGGAACAAAGCCATATTGGTATGTAAAGGGTATGCTCAGGTTGAAGGGGTAGACTTTGAAGAAAACTTTGTAGTTATGGCCAGATTAGAAGCAATTAGGATGTTCTTGGCCTTTTCTAGCTACAAAAAATTGAAAGTATACTAGATGGATGTCAAGCTAGCATTTCTCAATGAAAACTTAGTAGAGGAAGTCTATATTGAGAAACCAGAATCATTTCAATTAACTAACAAAGGAGACTATGTCTATAAACTAAAGAAAGCACTCTATGGGCTAAAACAAGCACCCAGAGCATGGTATGCAAGGCTAGATTCTTATTTACAAGAACAAGACCTTAAAAGAGGATCAACAGACAAAAATATTTATTGTAAAATTGTTGGTGATAGTATGATTATTGTGGAAGTATATGTTGATGATATTTTTGGCAATGATCATGAAAAAATGAGTAAGGACTTTGCTAGGAGTATGCAACAAGAATTTGAGATGTTCTTTCTTGGTCAACTGAATTTATTTCTAGGATTATAAATAGTACAGCCCAAAAGGGGATTCTTTATCCATCAGTCCAAGTATGTTAAATATATCCTTAAGAAATTCCAATTAGAATATTGCAAACATGTTTGTACACCTAGGGTAGTTGGATGCAAACTAAGCAAGGAAGATGAGTCCAAAACTGTAGATCCAAAACACTATAGATCAATGATTGGGAGTTTACTCTATGTAAGAGATTCTAGATGTGATGTCAAGCAAGCTATTAGAATGGTGTCTAGATTCCAAGATGCACCAAAAGAGAGCCATGTTCAAGCTACGAAAATAATCTTTAGGTATTTAAAAGGAATCATAGATCTTGGTTTGTGGTACCCTAGCAAGGATTCATTATCTTTAAACGATTATTCAGATGCAGATTGGGCAGGTTATGTTGATGATAGTAAAAATACAAGTGGAGGAGCATTCTTCTTGGGAGAATCATTGGTAATGTGGATAAGCAAGAAACAGTCCTCAATTTCTTTGTCTACCACTGAGGTTGAGTATATTGAAACAACAGAATGTTGCACACAAGTATAATGGATGAAACAAACCTTACAAGACATCAAAATAGTGTTTGAAGAACCCACTAATATCTACTGTGATAATACAATTTCTATAAGTCTCTTGAAGAACCCTTTCCAACACTCCAAATCAAAACACATTCCAATAAAATACCATCATCTAAGAGATCAGGCTAAAAATAAGAACATTAAATTGGAATATGTCCCAACAAAAGAACATGTTGCAGATTTTCATTAAACCCTTAAGAAGAGATGTATTTGAATATCTCAGGCAAAGATTGGGAGTACTCCCTCTTCCAATCTAATATCTCAAGAAAATAAGGCATCAATTGGCATCAATTCAGGGGGAGACAATGATCAAAGTCAGGAGGAGTCATTCAGTTATGACAGGAAAAGTATGATTGTAGGAGGAGTTACCTGAGTTCAGATTTTGTTCAGTAGCATACAGAAAGACATAACTTTACCATAGGGGGAGAAACCCTTTTCCATTGATGTCAAAGAGGGAGAGCTACTTCATAAACAAAATCATCTGTTAATATTATGGTATCTGCGGAGGTATTTACCTTCACGTGTGAACCTGATGAGAATAGAAGACTCTAGGAAGCAAGAGAAACACTAATGAGTTCGCTAATAACCCTAGAAGCCTTGTCGGCTCAAGGATATAATTTATATTAGGCTATTAGCCTCCAAGAGAAGAAGTTAGCCAAAAATAATAATAATATACTGAACAGACACATATCCAGAAGGAGAAGTCGGCCCTAGAAAAAATTCCATAACCACTATAAATATAGGGTGTCGGTTCTCATTTGACAACATCTTAGAATTAAATTTCCTAGTTTGGTGCGCATTGCAGTTCCCAGTTGGTGCACACATGTGGAGGAGAGTTGCAGGTGCAGCTGCAGTAGTAGCTAGTTCTCAGTATTGGCCTGAATATCTCTTGGCTAGGGTTTGGACTATCTGATCAACTTTTTGTGATGTGCTATCCTTGGGGAAAGGTGTGCTACTCTTTGTTTGTCTATCTAGCCTAGGGTTTGCTTCCAAAGGAATTCTCAGTCAAGGTTAAGGTGCTCGGAGGGAGGCTTCGGCCTATGGTTGGGTGACGAGGGTATCCTCAATGGTAAAACAAGCACACCATCTTCTATATTCTAACAGGTTATGGACCCACACCCCTTCAGTCAGCCTAAAATGCAGGAAGGAAACATAGTTGCTAGATATTGAGCTCATTGAGGAACTACCGCTAGGGTTACTAGCAGGAGCAGTTTCCAAAATCACTGCAGCTAGGGTTACTAGCAGAAGCAGTTGCAGAAATGCTAAACCTCTTGTCGAGGCACCTTAAGTGACGAGATTGACCTAATATCCAGACATATCAGTGCACCCTAGCCCAACGCATTTCCTGGTACTCTCAGAAGGCCAAGACGTGAAGTTTGGATTTCTGGTCAAATCTAGGGTTTGACCAAGTCAAGCAAGCCATGATGAACTCTATGAAGTTTGAGAACAAGCTAGATGGAGCCTCTAACATCAGAGCATGGAAGACAAGGATTGACCTCATCCTGAAGGGGTGTGGGCCCATAAACTGTTAGAATATAGAAGATGGTGTGCTTGTTTTACCATTGACGATACCCTCGTCACCCAACCATAAGCCGAAGCCTCCCTCCGAGCACCTTAACCTTGACTAAGAATTCCTCTGGAAGCAAACCCTAGGATAGATAGCCAAACAAAGAGTAGTGCACCTTTCCCCAAGGATATCACATCACAAAAAGTTGATCAGATAGTCCAAACCCTAGCCAAGAGATATTCAGGCTAATACTGAGAACTAGTTGTTGCTGCAGCTACACCTGCAACTCTCCTCCACATGTGCGCACCAACTGGGAACTGCAGTGTGCACCAAACTGGGAGCTACAATTATAAATGCTATCAAATGAGAACTAGTGCCTTGTATTTATAATGGTTCTGCCAATTTTTCTGGGGCCGACTTCTCCTTCTGGATATGTGTTTGTTCACTACATTATTATTATTTTTGGTCGAATTCTTCTCTTGGAGGCTAATATCCTAATATAAATTATATCCTTGAGCTGACAAGGCTTCTACGGTTATTATCCAACTCATTAGGGTTTCTCTTGCTTCCCAGAGTCTTCTATTCTTGTCAGGTTCACACGTGAAAGTAAATACCTCCCGCAATTACCATAAAATTAACACTCCCTCCTAGCTAGAGAGGTATTTATAGGTAATGGACTTCAGCACAAAACATGCCATTTACCCAGTAGCATCAATATAGTCATCTAGCATATTTCATGACTAAATCATGACCATCACCATCACCATCAGCTACATCATCTCTCGAAACCATACTTCATTTGAGTAATTAGATATGATGGATCGTGTTAATCCTTTTTGAGTTAAAGAATGACCATTGGATGAAGTCAAGTTACTCAAGGTTTACACTTCGAGGAATATCAATTCGGGATATTTGGGAAGTGGAGAAATAAAATTGCCCGAAGGTCCAAGTCCCAAAGTGGACATGAACCTTTCGATCAGAAGAACACTTCGGGAAGTATCCCAACCGTTAGATCAAGGAGAAGAACAAGTGCCACATGAAGAGATCTACATCATCAAGGACACATGGCATAATCAGATGATGACAACTGTCAAGGTCTCATAGGTACTTTAGTCATACATAATCCACGAATCTAAGTGACATGTGGAAGCCACTCAATCAGTGCCACATCAACAAGTGATGTCAGCAAGTTACGTCACTTCAAGAGTTTTCACTTCGAGAGTTTCACCACCAGCAAACACCCGAAGTCCCAAAGTGGACATGCATCATTCGATCTAAAGAACACTTCAAGAGAGTTCTCGAATGTTGATCAAGTACAGTAGAAGGATAGTATAAGTGGAAGTGTCAACCAACAACAACATGTCTCCATTGTTTTATGACTTATTCGACAAGTGATCACTCTGGAGAAAGTTGGAGCAACGATTATCCGAAACCCCAAAGCCCCAAACTCTCGAAATAAACATGAATTGTTCACTCACCTATATATTAACTCATGATCATTGATTTTTTTGAAACCTCTGGACAAGCTAGGTTCGTCTAACTAACAAAAGAATGAATTTTTACCATCCGATCTATTTCGGTGGAATATGATTCGGGAGATTTGAAAGGTTACAAAGGCTTGATGTCCTGAAGGATGAAGTACTGAAGAAAATGGTCCCAACACTGGACATATGGGGGATACAAGGAAAAGGGTGAAAGAAGAGACGATGCTTAAATCAATAAGCCTGTGGTTTTGTGCTTGTGGTCACATGTAATTCGGTTGAAGGAAGAACCTCTACAGAACTCAGTTTATGCAATATTTTGAGAGATATGGAATCGAGTTAAAAATAAATCGATCCATACCTGTGATAGATTTGTGAAAAATAGGTCAGATGGTTGTTAAAATTATGTGTGGTTATGAAAATTCATGTTAATGATTGTGTTACTTAAAACAAGGGTTATGTAATATTAAATGAACATGCATGTTGTTTATGAAGAGTTGTGTTGAAAAGTTTAAAGGCTTATAAATATGTTGAGATGTGAATTAGAAAGTCTGTCTGTCAATGTCTTATTGAATATCAAGAATAGAAGGAGACGAAGCAACAATTATGCAATCCAGTGTTTAATATAGAAGACCATTATTGGACTGCATATCCTATTTCCAGATTGATGAAATTAAGGGTGGTTGGGAGGTGCAAGTGCAAGTTGGAGCCTACAAGGGAGTAGGTGCTTCCTTGTCAGTTGTAGTTGATTAAATAGGGATTTGTAACCTCCTACCAGTTGGTGCTGGTGAACAAGGGTGTGGGTGCATCCTGATCAGTGAGTGATGATCTAAAGAGGAAGAACATCTTCCTTCTATTGTAACTTGTAAAACAAAATTTTGTAGTTAATAGAAATGTGTTTGTGGTTTCCCCAATTGGGTTCCACGATAAAATATTGTGTTCAAATTTTGTTTACATTGACAAAAGTAAAAATATGATCAAATTACCGTGTCACTGATTCACCCCCCTGTTTGAGTGACAGGATTTGATCCTTCACACTTATGATATGTTTTATTTCATAAGAAGATTTAAACCCACTAGATATGGAACCTGTGCACACTAATGGAAGGTTTGAGCTAGATTGTAATAACTTCACACATATATTAATACACAATGAAATGGGGATTCAAATGCCACATTAACACGGAGAGCCTAATAAATTTAAATAATTATATTAATGAATTACTGTACATCAATTTACACAAGGCCTTTAGCCTTCCTAGTTGAATTGACATTCAATTGGCCTCTACTGGCCTTTTGGGTACGCTTGGACCTTTTCTCACACTCACACCTCTCAATCCCCAATATCTCTAACTCTCCCCACCTTGAACTACTTTCAATGCCCATAGGCTTACATATTTAATTAATAAGGATTTTGATACCAGAATTGGTTCAAATCCATAAAATCCTGACTCACAATCTCTAGGATCCCTTAGATCCACAAAATCCTAAACCACTCCTAAAATATCTCTTTACCCCTAGGTTCTATATTTCCATTCCTTCAAGATCTACTAAACCAAGGTAGATTCAATTACAAATAATCTCAACTCAACAAACCTTTATCTTATACAATCATTCTATAACTCAAATAAAACATAGAATTTTCAATAATTCAATCTTAGGGAACCCACTCCCTTACTAATTTCAAAGACCCCCTAGTTATTGTAAAACAAGGTTGAATTAGGAGGATAAATGCTCATGAATCACATTCCTGGGGTTAAAATGTTTCATGATCTCTTGATCATGTGTCTTCAATTGCTTCATGTAACATCATGGTTCTAACCCTTATAAACTATAATTTATTATGCAAATATGACTTAGGCTGGTGAGCCGGTAAAGTTGAAAAGGGGACAGAGTGCCTAGGAAATGTAACACTTCCTATACATTAATAAAATACACTGCTCATTACAAGACCAACAAGGAGAAAAGAGATAGGTGGATATGATTCCACGACAGAGGGGGATTGAGGGGCTAAGTCTTGTTATTATTATTTTATTTACCCATAATTGATTTTATGGAGAAGAGGGGGTTACATGAGCTTCTTGGGAGGGAGGCCATGTGGCTCTTGTCTTCATGTAATTATTTAAACATCCCTTCGGGATTTTTTTGGGGTCGTTCTTCCCTTGGTTTGTCCTCTTCTCACTGGTTCACTTGTTCTTCTTCTTTTTCACTCACTACTACGAGTTTGTGTGCTCTTGGGATGAGAATAGACACCTGGGTGCATCAACTTGATGGCAGTTTGGATGGAACTGTCCACAGCTAAGAGTCCTTGGAATTTCTAGTAGGGATATTTCTTGACCAGTAGCATTGGGGCCCTAGAGAGAAATGGAACAACCTCAAGGATTGCATGGCAGAGAAATGTGTTCATTTCTTGGGGTTGTTCATGATGAGGGGGAAATAGAGTTGGAAATTAGGATTGTTGTGAGGTTGGGAAACCTGAGATCTACTTAGACAAATATTGTGTATTATACTTGGCCTAGGACCCGAACTTGTGGATTCATAGCCCTGGCTCGGGGGTGACCTATTGTTGCGAGTAAATGAACAACAACGTCTATGGTTGGGAGGAACGTCCTTGGTCTGTAGCCAATTGGTGAACGTTTAATTGCAAAGATAAGTGCTCTCTATGTTTTTTGTTTAATGTATTCCACTGTGTATTTAATTATATCTGAGATATGTATTTTAATGCACCTATCTGCTAGTTATTTGTTGTGCATGGAATGTTGTTTATCTCTTTTATGCTGTGACATGGATCTTGTCTTATGCATGTGGTTTTCATGCTCCTAACATTGTTGAGAAACTCTTTTCCTTTGAATTAGATATCAGAGAACTAAGTGTTGGGACTACAGCGTGCCTAGCCTGCGGGTGGTTGGGTGTGCTGCAGGTTGTTTAAGTGGTGTAGCCCAACCTCTGGGTGGTCGGGTATGTTACACTTTAGTCCTCCTTAAACCCATTATTGATGATGTCCTTATGATCTATTGTTGTCCTCCATTTTATTGGATCCCAAACCTTATATTGTTTTCCAATTGCTTTGTTGTCTTGTTGTTGCCTTGTTGTTGTCTGCAACCTTCTAGGATCCCATACTTTTCTTTGTTTGTGTGCAACATATCTTCTTGGTTTAGTGATATCTACTAGCTTGTTATGCTTCTTCCTCTTCTTCTGACATTTCCTCTCGAAAACCTTCATCAAATGCTTCCATAACTCCTCAATGTACAGTTTTCCTCTTGTTGGTAATCATTATTGTTGTAATTTGTCTACTACAAATTATAAAAAAATGTTGTATGGTTGTTTCCATCTCTTGGTATTCACATCTCTCTCTCCTGTAGAAGTTCCATAATTATATTGAGTCTCTCCTTTACCCCAGTAAATTCTTTGTCAAAATCTTCTCAACTCATCTTTCTACCAATTTCTCTCACATTTTGGTTGTGGCTTCTCTCTAAACCTATATCATGACCATAAATAGTCATGTTCATATCTACCTTTCTAAATATCTCCTTGTTCACTATGAGTTGCATCAAGCCTCAATAGAAAATATCCTCATCTAATACCAACTCAAACTTCCTCTTGATCTTGACCCCTTGGCATCCTTCTAGTCCTGTCTCCTAGAACCTTCTGAGCATCCTTTTCTCCTCTATGGCTTCTGCACTTGCTCACTTTCCTATGAGAGATTCTATTGTTCTACTCACTTCCAATCCTCAACTAGAAATGTTTACAACATCCCTTGTTGCAAGGTTATGCCACAAGCTCCTACTTATCCTCTAAGATCTCCTCATGCTCCCTATCACAACTTGTGTAGTTGGATTGTAGCTATTAGTTCCTTCTCTCCAACTTGCAATCACAAGTATTCATAACTAGAGTTAATAACCTGTCGTATTCAATACCTATAATACCTATTCATGATATCATCTTCCACATCCATTGTATTTGAATGGACAATTTCTTGTCACAATGATTTTGCATTTTTATAATGCATTCCTTTGTACATGTTCCCCTCTGAATCAACTCAAATTCTCTATTGGCTATAATTTTTCTATTTGAATTGTTCTCTATTTGCAAATTTTCTCAAAGAGAATTAACGAACTCTAATACAAAAAATGATGACCACCTGGCCTTAAACCCACGTATTCAAAATTATAAAATCAATTATGCTCAGCTCAGAAGTCAAGTTGCTCAAAAAACCTTATGCACAGACCCAAAAAATTACCTTCTTTAACATAAATCTACAATCCTTGTTTTTCACCAATCCATTAGCGCTCAAAACCATGCACTAAATCTCCACACGATCGTGGATTGAAATTTGGTGCCTAATATATACAAGCCTAGGCGTTAAACTCAAGTCCTCATCTTTGCATACAACCGCGAGCTTTGACTAGGTTCTTATTGTCATCGAGGCTTAACTCTTGTAATCCATTGAACTCCTCCTCTATCAGATATCCATCGTATATATATTTATCAATGGATGGCTCAGATCTCTTCAGATCACCTGATACACAACAACAATTATTTTCTATAATCTCTCAAACCAAAGACTCTGGTGCATCGCTTCACGATCCAATGATCATCACTTAACCTCAGACTCCTTTATCTTCTCTTTGTATCATAGTTCTCTATAAGACTCCTTTTAGTCTATGACACTCTAAATACCTAACTTCGACAACTTACACCTTCCTTTAGGACTTGGATAACATAAAATAATCTCCATCGTTGATCATCCAAGATGTAAAATCACACTCATTGGTCTTCGCTTCCACTGTGCCAAACCTTCGTTAAAGGAATTTACATGTGGATACTATGTGTCACACTTTCACTTATGGATCCAACTTCCACAAGCCCACTTTCCATTCACTAATGCCATATGTATTGGTCTCTATCAGCTTCCATGTGTCCCTTCCAGAGTCGTTGATCTATTCAGCTTCGAATATATATTGACCATTCATCAATGTTGTTATATCGTAGTTCCTCCATCTATTGGACTTCGACAATACAGACTCCAACAATCACTGTGGTGCTACCATGTGTCATCATCCTGGACATTTATTTAACTATTTTCAATAAATGTAGGTCATTGGTCGGACCTCAACTCCATTGAACACTTCGACGGTCCTCCAACTTCGATAGCTATCTCCAATCACAAGCCTCCATGTGGTTACCTCTTAACTATTGATTTGGTCACTCTAAACAAATCTATGTTGTTGATCAACCATTTTTCCTCACCATTGATCTTCATTCTCTTGATCAATCATAGTCGTATATCAGACCACATTTGTTGGAGTATCCTTCAGAATTCAACTCTGAATATACTACTCTGAAATCATCTTGCCACCATATCGACCTCCGAATGAAGAACACTCCTTCACCATTGATATGGGTAGCCTCCTCTCCAAATCTAATCTCAACCATTTAAACTTAATATTCATGAATGAAGCCTTGTCCTGATAAATCATCGATCACGGTTTAGTACTTGTCTTGATCTGACGACTATTATTATTCGAGACTTGGTATAGGGATTCAGCCTTTGGTTCACCTTACGTATAGAGGTGAATTCAATCTTTTCTCCTCCATGAATTTATAGAATTCTGCCTATACTAATCCATTATTTCTTTTAGGACATCTATCTCTTCGTTGATCGATGATCAATTACGATTCGTCTTCTTTGATAAGAAGATTTAACCCCGTTGGATCTAGAACCCGTGCACACTAATGGAAGATCCAATTTGAACTGTAATAACTTCACACATAAATTAATACACAATGAAATGGGGATTCTAATGCCACATTAACACATAGAGCCTAGTAAGTCCATATAATTTTATTAATGAATTATTGTACATCAATTTACACAAGTCCTTGAACCTTCCTGGCCTTATTTACATTCAATTGGCTTCTACTGGCCTTTTGTCCACACTTGGCCCTTTTCTCACACTCACACCTCTCAATCCTCAATCTCTCTAACTCTCCATGTCTTGAGCTACTTTCAATGCCCTTAGGATTACATATTTAATTACAAAGGAGTATAATACCATAATTGGTTCAGATCCATAAAATCTACACTCAAAATCTATAGGATCCCCTAGATCCACAAAATCCTCAACCACTCCTAAAATCTCTCTTTACCCTAAGTTCCATATTTTCATTCCTTCGAGATATGCTAAACCAAGGAAAATTCAATTACAAATAATTTCAACTCAACAAACCCTTATTTTATACAATATTTTATACAATCATTCTAGAACTCAAATAAAACATAAAATTTTCAATAATTAAAGCTTAGAGAACCCACTCCCTTAGTAATTTCAAAGACCCTTGAAGACCCCCTATGTATAATCAAATAAGGTTAAATTAGGAAGCAAAATGCTCCTGCATCATCATAATCAACCTTATCATTTTCATCCTTATACTTGTTATCATTATCTTAATATCATTATTACACCCTCCCTCTATGTGCATGTCTATGGAAAGAATATTCTTACATAATAATTACAAGATGGAAAAGATGGAAAGAATATCCTTACATAATAATTACAAGATGTTAATTATGTAAAAATAACAATACTAACATGTATGGAAAAAGTTTCATTCACATAAAATTACAAAGGGTTAAGTATAAAATTATAAAGGGTTAAGTATAGGGAGATAGCATGACCTTAAACTAATAAAAATGAAAAATGAAAAGTTAAGGAAACAAAATAATATTCACAAAGGGTGAAGTATAGGGAGATAGCATGACCTTAAACTAATAAGAATGAAAAGTTATGGAAACAAAATAATATTCTAATTTCAGTAAAAATTATGAATATTTAAAAAAATATTTTAAAAGAGAGAAAGAGAAAGGTAGAAAGAAAATAAAATAAAATAAAAGTATAATTTTTTTCAAAATATGCATTTTTTTAATTAAAATTAAAAGAAATATTTTAAATAAAAATTAAAAAAAAAATATTTTTTAAGAAATTGAATTTTTTTTTTTTAAAGAATGAAAAAAAAGTATAATTACTCTTAATTATTAAGAAAAAAATAAAAGTAAATTGAAAAGGAATTTCTTCATTAATGGGAAAAAATATACAATCGCATATAAAGCATAAAGCAAAGGTAAAAGGAAAATATTACAAATTCCTTAATTAAAAAAGGATAGTAATGAGCATTATTTTTATTTTTTTAATGTCATTTTAAATTATACCACATATTATAATACAAAAATATTACAAATTTTTAATTAAAAAAAGATAGTAATGGGTATTATTTTTATTTTTTTAATGGGTATTATTTTTATTTTTTTAATACAATTTTAAATTATACCACATATTATAATACAAACATATTATAATACAAAAGAATAAGGAATTTTTATCATATTAAAAGAGGTTAGGTAAGACAATATATTTTATCTAAAATAATATAAAAAAAATAAAAATAAATGAATGTTGAATTCATTGAACAAGGTAATGAAAGAATGTTGAATTTATTCACCAAGATACTAAACAAGGGAAAAAATTCGTATTAAAATAAAGAATAAGAAAAAATTGACAATCAAGGAGAAATGGTACATAAAAAATATTTCAAACAAATGATAAAATAGAGTATTACTCAAAAGTAACTATAAGGAGAACTGGAAATTAAACTAATCTTTCCATAAATTTTTAAAGGTCAAACAAAACAAATTAATGTTTTGTAAAATAAATAGTGCAAAAGAATAGGAAGAAATAAAATAATGTAAAATAACCAAAGTAATAAAATTATATAAAGGTGACAATCTCCTATCAAGAAAGTGAAGGTGAAAATTATTTTTTTCGATTTGGCAAATAATCCAACATGACACAAAAGGGATATAAACTATTTTATTATTATAAATAAAAGAGATATATGAAATGAGAATTAATTCCTTAAATCAAGGAAAACCAAACAAAACCTAAAACCTTCTATTAAGCAAAGCAAAGGGAAAGTGAAAATATAAATAACTCCCTATGGGAAGGGTAGTTTAAATTACAAATCTATCATTTTAGGAAGAATAATTTAAATTAGGAAATTATTGTAATTATACTAGTTCCTTTTAGAAAGGGTATTAAAAGGGTGACTTTTCAACTCTGCAATTGGGCGAGAAACTTCAAGAATCGTCAATGGTGGATATTCGACAACCAGGAGGAGGGTGTCAGTCGATGAACTTTACTTTTTATGGAGTGAGTTGTGAGCAATAGGCTCAGTCTTGACGTTTTTTAGAACCTTCTAGCCTTATCCCGACCCTGCCTTTAGTGATTCTGATTGTCATTTTTATCGAGTTCTTAACTTATAATTTCACGGGTCTTGTTTTATTACTTTTTTCGGAAACTGCACCTAGTAATTTGGTGGTTTCCTAACTTCTTTGTGGAGGTCATCTTTCTCACCTTCTGATGGTGAGCCCGGTGCAGCATCATTAATTTGTGTTTTTCTCCGGTTTTACTACTGATCCTTGGGATTAGGTTCCTCTCTCCGGCTAGTCTTCCCTTCCTTGGCATTAACGAACCCTTTTAATTATTATCTTAGTGCTAAAAAGATGTTGGCACCATGGAATCGGAAGAGACTGCTGACATACTCAAAGATGTCATGACACTTATGATTCCGATGGACGAGGCAGAATGGAACAGGGGAGGTCTTTTCAAAAAGGCAGACTCAACTGGAGTGAACTCTGGGACATCTTCTCATACAACTAATCTCCTGTCACACTGTCCAGGAGTTAATGATCCTTCTCTGATATCTGCGTCTAGTCATACCGAATTCTTTGATTAATCCCGCAAAAACTCATTGTGTTGGATCCCCTCCTGTTACCAGTTTTTTTCACCCTCCTCGTAATCCAGAGTCTGTTTTTCAGCCAAGAAGGGGTGACAAAGGAGATGACTCGATGGGTAGACTTAGGAACTCTCACAAAAATTTAAATCTGACTGGGCTTAGGAAGCGAGTATGGAAGGCAAATAAGAGAGTTTGGAGGATGGTGTTGGGAGCGAATGTGGGTCTTGAACAGGATGCAGATTGGCACTGTGTGGGTTGGTAGGGAGACTGTCCTATTCTTATTTAGCAGATAGCCTAGTCTCAGATTGGGTGTTATAAACCTGGGGCCCTATCCTTGGGTATACTCTCAAGATCCTCTACCTCACAAAGGGTTGGATGGGCTTCATTTGCAAAACCCCAAAGGATGCCACACTACTATTGAACAATTTTTGGGTTTTGGGCAGGAGCAGTCTGTTGTTGAAACGGTGGAGGGTGGTGTTTGAGTCTCAGGGATGATTTTAGGGGCTAAATTTCGCTCATGGGCTAATTTTCCATGGTTTTTCAAAAACGAGATTCGCTATTTTAAAATGATTCGCCCAAATTTTAAGGATAAAATTATTTTACCTTAAAAATTGCCAAAATTTTATAAAGTTTATATTAAATCCTTAGAAATTTGAATATTTTTACAAAAATATCACCAATCATTTATAGTTGTCATATGAAGGATTAGTAAGATTCGTCAAGGTTTCTATACTTTAAAATAAATTTCCACCCTTAAAATCATCCCTATGTTTGATCCATTAACATAGCATTTTCAACATAGACATCTATGGGTACTCTTGCCAGGACTCCCTATACACTTCTAGAACAAGGGAGCTTTGAAGGCTATAGGTGTTGCTTTGGGGCAGTTTATTTCACTGGATCTTATGACTTTAGTTAACTCAACTAGAAAAGTGGGGAGGATATTAGTGGAAGTTGATTTACATGAAGGACTTCCAGAATTGTTGGATATAGAATGGAGAGGACGTCATATTAAAAAATGATTGGACTACCGAGGTGTCCCTTTTAGGTGCAGTTGGTGTCACTGTACTGGCCACCTCCGGCATGATTGCAGTGGCAAGATGACTGATGATAAGTTTGAAGATAATCTCTTACAGGAAGACCCCCCGAATTATATGAATGATCCATGTGGATCTCGGTGGCCACCCACCTTTTCCAACCGGCTCAAAATAATTTTATGACAATTTTGGTAATTTACTATTTTTAGTCGTTTCTCAGGTCCTGAACTTCCAAAGTCGTTTTGAGGCCCTAAACGATGGTTTTTGTGAAAATAGGGAGCGACATGGAATTTCCTTCGAGGTTGCTCACACAAAAGTTGTAGATGGGAGGTTCTTTCTAGACCAAAAAATAACGGGGGGTGGGGTTTTCGTAATTTTTTCAACTTCAATTTGGCCTTGAATGTTACTACCCTTTGCCGGGTATTAACGCAGGAAAGTATTTGGCATCAGCTTATTAGGGATAAATATCTACATAACTCAACTCTCATCAATTGGATTAGATTGGCTTCTCATAACTGTAATTTTGCTTCAAGGATTTGGTCCAGTCTCATCCGCACGATCCCCGTTATCAATCATTGGCTCAACTGGCGTCCTGGATCCGGTGATCTTATTTCTATTGGGCGAGACAAGATTCTTAGCATTGGTGACAGATCCTTTCTCCATGAAGAGATCATCTCTCTATTAAATCAAAAACAGGTCACTACTCTAGCTCAAGCATCGATAGTGAGGGACCTTGTTACTTTTGTTGAGGTGTGGCAGAGCGATGAGGATTTGGATTTGACAAGAGTTCATGCTACAGACTGGTATAACTATACTATGGAGTTAAGTCGAGTGGGGATCACACTCCACGAAGGCGCAAAGGATTTACTTATGTGGAATGGAGGTGACTCATCTAGAAACTTTACGTCAAAAACTGTTATGATGATATCTTATCTACTCAGGCTCTCCCGACATGGCACGGTTGGAAGGTAAACTTTTGGAAATGGAATTTACAATTGAAGATTATATTGTTTTTATGGTTGGCTACACACAATAGGATCTTAACCTGGGACATTTTACAAAATAAAGGGTGGGTGGGCCCAATTTTTTTCCATCTGTGTAAGAAAAATTCTGAAGATATCGCTCACCTTTTCATTCAGTGCTCATTTGCAAATTTTGTCTGGGCAAAATGTGTACACGTCCTTAATTTTAATTCCTCGTGGAATGGCATGAATCTTAACGATTGTATGGATTCGTGGTCATTGAATAATTCATTAGCAAAAAAGCTCTTGGTTCTGACGTGTTGGTTCATTTGGAATGAACGTAACAAAGTACTTTTTGAAGGGAAATCGCCATCGGATTGGGCTATTGCTTACAAGATTTTAGGAGCGCTCCATAAGAAACCAACAGTTCTTAAATCAAAGGTTTTAAGACTGAGCCCGATCATTCGGATTAATGGTTACACTTTGGCCTATTTTGATGGGGCCTCTATTGCAAGGGGTTCAAATTGTGGCGTAGGGGGCTCCTTAAAATGTTTAGATTCATCGGATTATAGATGGTACTTCAATTGCAGAGAAGGAACAAATACCAAAGCAGAGTTATTGGGAGTGTGGGCTACTCTTACCCTTGCAAAGCACTTGGACATTCAGTATATTCAGATATTGGGGGACTCCAAAGTGATAATTGAATGGCTAAAAAAAAAAGGAAATCTCCAAGCCATTAATATTGAAGGTTGGAAACTCAGAATTCGGGATCTGGTGGTTTCTTTCCAAGGTGTATGCTTCCATCACATCTTCAGGGAATCAAATGAGGAGGCAGATAAATTATCAAAACAAGCACTATCGGTGTCAAGAGGAAGACCATCATACTTCACTTGGGATGGAGAGAATGCAGGGCCATCTCTTCATTTGGATTTTTTTAATTCCATGCTTTATCCCCCTTTTTGTAGTTTGATCATTTTTTATTGGATTAGAATTTTAAGTATTTTATGATATTGTGATGTTAATATCCAATATATTAACAGTTCCAGAGTGGGGATATTGGTTATAGGTTCATCTGAGTTTTTGTTTCTTTTTGTAAAGATATGTGGACATCTTGTTTGACTATTCTGTGGGGCCAAGTAGAACGGAAAGGTGTAGTTCTTATTGATCTATGGATCTCCGACGATGTAAACAAAATTAATATCTAATATAATTTTGTGCGAATTTTCTATTGGAAAAAAAATGGCATTTTAAATTATAAATATATTATTTTATATACTTAACAAAATTTACAATAAATAAGGAATAATATTTTATATTATGAAATATATGTTATAATTTTTTCATTTAAATATTTTTAGGTTTTAAAGTAAAAGTATTAATTAATGGGATTAGCTTTGATGATTAAGAGGAAAACTTGTTTTTTATTTTTTTAGTTTGATGATTAAGGGTTTCCAAAATATGATTTCACATAATACAGTGGCTTAACATTACACTCCATTACCCACTATTCTACACCCTAGAGATTATAATTTCTACAAATTAATTACATTATATCAAAACTAAAATTATTATTATTATTAACTAAAAACATTTTAAAAATTGCAAAGTTATACTAAATAAAATTTTAATTACGATTTTTTTAACAAATAATTTAACATTAAAAATCAAAATCAATGTTTTTAACAAAACTAAAATTATTATTATTATTAACTAAAACATTTTAAAAATTGCAAAGTTATACCAAATAAAATTTTAATTACAATTTTTTTAACAAATAATTTAACATTAAAAATCAAAATCAATATTTTTTAAAAAGGAGAATTTTATTACAACTTAAGTTATAAAATGTTTTTAAAAATATCATTTCTTACATTTTTATAAATTCAATAAAGCCCTCCCAAAATTAAAAGGAATAAAATCACCATTTTATCATTGTAGTGCCATGTTTTATCCCATCACTATTATAAACTAAATTTATTATTTGAGGGTATTTGTTGGAAAATGACCCAGTTAATAACTCTTATACAAAACCTAATTTTAAATTATTTTTAATAAAAAATAAATAAACAACAATATCATTTTAAATCTTTCACCAATTTACTTTTACAATAATATTCTTAATAAACTTTAAAGGTTTTTATATATACATATAGTCTGAGTGGGCCCATGTGTTTAATTTAAACTTTAATGGTTTTTATATAGTATGATTAGGGAAGGGAATGTGTCTTTATCCGATACAAATGGACGAGGGTGGTCAGAAGGATAATGTTTTCAGTTGCTACTAGAATAGGAAAATACTTGGTGTCTTAAGATCTAGGCTCTTTGGATTGAAGCGAGGGACCAATTTACAAAATCCTTTCAATTTGGGATATTCTAGACACAGAGGGAAACAAGGTTCGTGGTTTCTTTGTTTTGTCTGATATTGGGGTAAGTCACTTTAATAATCTGTTCTGTGAGTTGGCCCAAGTAAAGGTGGCAGAAATGCTCAAACTTGGCAGAGATGTGTATTATGAAATTTCGAAAGAAGAGATACATGAGATCATTGTCATCTTTAAAAAAAAAAAAATTCAAGGATTGATGGTTGGTCGACTGAATTCTTTGAGTATTTTTTTGATGTTATTGGTTTTGATTTGCTACTAATAATGGAGGAAATTTGTACTATTGGAAAGTGTCTTTCTAGTAAAAACTTAACCTTAATATTGTAATTTCAAAAGTTGATTTCCCGAAAATATTTGATGATTTTCATCATATTTATCTTTGTAATTGTTTGTATAAAATTATGGAAAAATAATCGCAATCAGTATCAAGCCTCTTCTCTCCATCATCATTTCTCAAAAATAGTTTGGGTTTGTTCAAGGAAAAACTTGTTCATGAGGCCATTAGTTTGGCTCAAGAAGGCTTACAGATTATTAAATTGAAGAAGCGATTAGTCAGACTTTCAAAATAGACTTGTCGAAATCCTATGACAGAGTTTGTTGGCTCTACCTTAGGCTCCTTCTTCTACATATTGGTTTTAATTTGTAAATAGTTAAATGGATAATGGCTTGTGTGACTTCGAAATATTTTGCAGTTCTTATTAATAGTGTAATTTTGTCATTCTTCAAACGTGGTTGGGGCTTCAAGGATTTCCACTATTGCGATATCTCTTTATTCTTATTGTCAATGGTATTAGTAAGTTGATATTAGAGGCCAAAAGACGACACTCTTTTTCAAGGGATTTCAATGGTATTAGTAAGTTGATATTAGAGGCCAAAAGAAGACACTCTTTTTCAAGGGATTTTAATAGGACAATGAGAACATATTTCACATTTATTCTTTGTGGATGATATTCTTATTTTATGTTGCTACGTTGAAGCTTAAGGTAGAGTATTAAACAAATGCTTGGATCTCTTTTGCGATGCTATAGGTATGATGATCAATGTTACTAAGTCATCCATATATTCCTCGAGTGTTGAGGAGGAAAATAGATAGACCTTAACCAATCTATTTAACTTCCCATCATTTGATATGGAGGATGGTATTAGGTATCTAGGCTATGTGATTAAACAAAATAAATATGGAATCAAAGATTGGAGGTGGCTTTTGCCTAGAGTGGAGCTTCATATAAATTATGGTGTAATAGAAAAATTTCTCATGGAGGTTGATTCATGTTTGTGGACAAATCTCACCTACGGATAAGAAAGACCTTCCTAGGATCTTCCCTTGATCCAATAAAGATAGTGAGATAGACCACTACACAATTTTCATAGATCTACTAGATTTGTTCTTATTTAAGAAAGAAGATAGAATGACAGACCTTTGAATCGACGATTTTCCTTACGTATCCTAATTGTGGCAGCTCTGAAGATCTAGCTCCATATTTTGCAACCTTCTTCCTCCACACAAGTGACAACAAATACCAATACTCAAACCTTCTTAAGATTTAGGAAAAAACAAATATATCTTAGATCTAATCCATTCTACTCAAGGCAAGATCAGATCTAACACAAGCAAGTATTGAACATTTAATACATAAGAATTGAAAGGATAAAACCATGTAGATCTATTTATAAATCCAAAAGAGAGTGAATACCTAAAATTCCATACCTTGAGTCACGATGCATTCCTCCTAAGATTCTTTCTCTTTCTCCTCCATATCCCTCACAAAGTAAGGATAACCTAATATGAAGATTGATTTCTTATGTAAGAGATTCTCTGAAATTCCCATAGCATGTACCTATAAATCATTCTTCCTTCTCTTGCCCATGGAATTCCTTCCTTTTGTAGATTGGTGGAAGAGGTTAGGAGAGATTTGTACATCTCTAGAACTTAGTGAACTTGACTAGATTGAGAGTTCCCAAGTTCATATCATGAGAGAAACAACTCACCTATCACTAATCTCCTCATGAATCGCTAATTGTCGAAGCCACAGAGGTGGTCACAGGATGGTAGTAGTGCAACCAATGACCGATCATGGGTTGTATTTTGGTTCAACAATGATCATTCACACTTTGTTAAGAAGTTTAGGCATGTCCGTCCTCAAAAATAGGGGAAATATGGGGTAGAACAATGTGTATAAAAAATGAATCATCGGTGGGTCCTCCATGAGTCCCTAGGATGGAAAATAAGGTTGTAACATATTCCCCCTAATGTGTGAGGTCAAAACATAAATTGATGGCTAAAACACATTACGAAAATGGTTACCAATGTGAGGTAATGTAAGGAGGGAGAAAAGAGATCAAGAAGCTAAGGCGTACCTACAATAAGACATCAAGTATAGATAGATCATCCATGAGGTAAGGATACACATGCTCAAAAGAGAGACAATATAATGTACTGAGCCCCAGCTAGCTCACATCACTACTAAAATGACCCAGTAAAATTTAGGATACCAATATAAAATGGGGAAATTAACTTACATCATGGAACACAAGTTCACTTGATTTTCCATGTTCTATCAAAACATGAATACAATTACTCATATTGTGCACATCAACGATTATTTACATACAAAAACATTTAACCATAAAATAGAGACATGATTGCATTTTCCTGTTTTCAGTAAGAAACAATAACTAAATATAACTCAAAGTAAAATGCACAACACTTGAGGAATCTAGGAAGAATCCTCAACCGACTTTTTGATGTTTGAACCCTAACTCTGTGTTTTCCCATGCCCGCCCTCACCTGTGACCAAGTCCCCTCCGTTTCTAGCCTCTAGTTCTAGACCCTCATGGCCGCCCCCAAGGGAGGAGCCGCAGGATCCTCCCTTTCCTACAAAAAAGTCTTAAATGAACCTCCAAGGATCTCTCTGGACCAAGTCTCAAAAATTCCTCCCACCCAGGAACCCATCCAAGAAAACCAGTCTGATCCCACTATAGTTGTTTGTTCGGCACCTGCAAATCCGTCCACGACCCCTACCGCCTTGGAAGCCATCAAAACCAACACCTGCATTCCTAAATCCAAGAACCGACCAAGGATCAAGCTTCCTCCATCTTGCATGAATGCCAAAATCGAACACATGAGAACTTATGCCCTCATTGGAAAATTCATCGGAATATGGCCGACGAAACACACACTTCTCAATGGATCATGGAAAAATGGAAACCCAAAGCCCACTTTGACATCCAACTAGGATCAAAAGGATTCTTTACCATCATCTTCACACAAATGGATGACAGATATCAAATACTATAAGGATTCCCCTACTTATTCAACTCGACGGGTTTATACCTCAGAAACTCGATAGAATGCTTCAATATAGATAAATAAGACTTCACCTGGGTGCTCGTGTGGATCAAGATCTACTCGTTACCCCGGGACTAATGGGATGATGAAATCCTCAAATAATTTTGTAACACTCTGGGAAACTTCATCAAAATAGAAGAGAAAACTAAAACCAAAAAATACACTTCCTACGCCAAGATCTACGTCTACATGCACATTGCCAAATTCCTGCCAGACTCTATCTGTCTCGTGCATGAAGACACACAATGGATCCAAACCATGGACTATGAGAATTTACCTTTCAGATGCCACAAATTGCATGAACATGGGTACCTCTTCCGAGACTACCCTCAAAACAAGAAAACTACAACTCCAAAAGACGCAACACTCCCGAATGAAGAAGGATTCTACACATTCCCCACTCGACGAAGAAACTCCTGAAAACCCCATATTGTAGCCAAATCCAAAGATCCATCTACAAGTAACATGTTTCAAGTCTTGGCCCAACAATTTCCCTGGGAGGATGACAATGAATAATACATCTATCCATACCCCAAAAAGAAACACCAGGAACCCATGCACAACCAGAAAAGCACTCCCACCCTAGATCCCTTGCCAACCTTGATCAATCCCCTGCCTAATTCATCCTCAATGCCACCCACATAGAACCTAATCTTCTCCACCAATCAAGACCTGGATACATTAATGGATGAAGACATGGGAGATCTAGACATGGGCGAGCTAGATCTCCTAGGACAAGAAGATGCATGCAAAAAACACGCCTTCCACACAATCACTCCAAAGTAGATCCACCTCCTCAAAGAAGACCTCCACAAAGATAAACTGCATGGTCGACTGGGTATACAAAACAACCCACCTACCGATCTGAAAAAGGCAGTCAAATATCTCAAGAAGAGTGGGTGAAAGACATACCTTCAACACATTTCCTCCTTGGGTTCTAGGTTAGTAGAGTCAGGGAAATATGCCCAGTTAACTAAATTATTTTCCTTCAACACTCAAGGTTCCCAATGAAAGTCATATCTTGGAATGCTATGGGCATAAATGGTCTCAACAAACACAAAATTCTCCAAAATAAAATCCACCAGGAAAAACCCACAATCCTCATGATTTAGGAAACAAAAAGCACTAGCAAAACTCTTTAGAAATTGCTTGCTCGTCTCTGGAAAAATAACAACTCCATTGTAGTGGTTGCGACCAGGGCCTCTGGAAAACTTGTAATCACTTGGAATCCTACAGATATCACTCTGAACGACTTCACACCACCAAAAACTCCATATCATCTTCTTACCACCTCATTGACACAGACATGCATGGCTTCATCACCATTGTATATGGACCTCAATCTGTTGATCAAAAAACCAATCTTGTAAATTTTCTAGACTGGTACAAACAAGAATAGCCCAGAAAAAAATGGATCCTTAGCGACGACTTTAACCTCATCACCAATATGCAGAAAAAAAGGGGGGGGTGCCTCACTCTCACGTCGGAGGACAACATCTTTAAAAACTTCATTGAGAGTAATGAATTGGTGGATCTGGCTCCCACCAATGAAATCTACACCTGGAAAAACTAACGAGGAGGAAGCTCCCATATCACCTCATGTCTCAACCGATTTCTAGTCTCTGAAGAGATTGTAACATTCAGGGACAAGATTTCCTCCTCCATCCTGCCCTCCTCAAGATCTGACCATTGGGTTATCTTCCATCACTGTCACAAAAAAGACAAGGACTGTTACCACCCTTTCAGATTTGAGAAATTTTGGTTATCCAACCCTAAACTCAAACCCATGATCCAACATTAGTGGTCGACTACCCACCCCCTGGCCGCACCAAAATGTACAGGTTCCAACAAAAACCAAAAGGGCTAAAGTAACACCTGAAGGAGTGGAATAAAATGACCTTTGGGAACATCTTCTCAGCCAAAACCACTTTGGAAAAAGACATGGAGTCCCTTCAACAAAACATCATCCTTGGAGTTCACTCGATTATTCTCACACACAAAGAAACTGAGCTTTAGTCCCAAATCAAAGAGAGATGTAAGCAAGAGGAAATGCTCTTGAAACAAAAATCTTGAATATCCTGGCTGAAAGAGGGCGAACACAATACTTCTTTCTTTCACCGATGTACCATCCAACACAAAATGCACAACTCACCTATCACTAATATCAAATATCATGAGAGAAACAACTCACCTATCACTAATCTCCTCGTGAATCGTTGATTCTCGAAGCCAAAAAGGTGGTCACAGGATGGCAGTGGTGCAACCAATGACCGATCATGGGTTGTATTTTGGTTCAACAACTATCATTCACACTTTGTTAAGTAGTTCAGGCATGTTTGTCCTAAAAAATAGGGGAAATATGGGGTACAACAATGTGTCTAAAAAATGAATCATCGATGGGTCCTCCATGAGTCCCTAGGATGTAAAATAATGTTGTAATATATTCCCCCTAATGTGTGAGGTCAAAACATAAATTGATGGTCGAAACACATTACGATAATGGTCACCAATGTGAGGTAATGTAAGGAGGGAGAAAAGAGATCAAGAAGCTAAGGATTACATGCAATCATACATTAAGTATAGATAGATCATCCATGAGGTAAGGATACACATGCTTGTAAGAGAGACAATGTAACATACCCAGCTAGCTCTTGTCACTACTAAAATGACCCAATAAAATTTAGGATACCAACATAAAATGGGGAAATTAACTTACAACATGGAATACAAGTTCACTTGATTGTCCATGTTCTATAAAAAGCATAAGTACAATTACTATTATTGTGCACAGTAGCGGTTATTTACATACAACATTCAACCATGAAATAGAGACGTGAGTGCATTTTCCTGTTTTTAGTAAGCAATAATAACTAAATATAACACAAAGTAAAATGCACAACACTTCAGGTAGTTGGGAAGAATATTCAACCGACTTGTTGATGCCCGAACCCTAACTTTGTGTTTTCCCATGCTCTCCCTCACCTATGACTAGGTCCCCTTCGTCGCTAGCCTCTAGTTCCAGACCCTCATGACCACCTCCAAGGGAGGAGTCACAGGATCCTCCCTTTCCTACAAATAAATCTTAAACTACCCTCCAAGGATCTCTCCATATCAAGTCTCAGAAATTCCTTCCACCCAGGAACTCGTCCAAGAAAACCAGTCTGATCCGACTACAACTGATTTTCCAACACCTACAAAGCTATCCATGACCCCTACCACCCTGGAATCCATCAAAAACAACACCTGCATACCTAAATCTCAGAACCAACCAAGGATCAAGCTTCTTCCAGCTCGCATCAATACCAAAATTGAACACATGAGAACTTATGCACTCATTGGAAAATTCATCAGAATCTGGCCAACGAAACCCACACTTCTCAACTGGATCGCGGAAAAATGGAAACCCAAAGCCCACTTTGACATCCAATTGGGATCAAAAGGATTCTTCACCATCATATTCACGTGGAATGATGACAGAGATCGGAAACTAGAATGAGGCCCCTACTTCTTCAACTCGACAGGCTTATACCTCAAAAAATGGACAGAACACTTCAATACAGACAAAGAACACTTCACATGGGTGACCGTGTGGATCAGACTCTACTCGTTACCCCAAGACTACTGGGATGATGAAACCCTCAAAGACATTGGTAAAACTCTAGGAAACTTCATCAAAACAGAAGAGAAAACTAAAACCAACAAATACACTTCCTACGCTAGGATCTACGTCTACATGCACATTGCCAAAGCCCTACCAGACTTTATCTGTCTCATGCATGAAGATACAGAATGGATCCAAACCCTAGACTATGAGCATGTACCTTTCAGATGCCACAAATTCCATGAAGATGGGTACCTCTTTTGAGACTGCCCTTAAGACAAGCAAATTATAGCTCCAAAAGATGCAACACTCTCAGATGAAGAAGGATTCTTCACAATCTGCACCCAGTGAAGAAACACCCAGAAACCCCACACTGCAGCCAAATCCAAAGATCTGTCTACAAGCAACAGTTTTCAAGTCATGTCCCAGCAAATGCTCGGGGAGGATCACAATGAATAAGAAAGTCATGTCCCAGCAAATGCTCGGGGAGGATCACAATGAATAAGAAATCCAGCTAGCCCCCCAAAAGTAGCATCAATAACCCATGCACAACCAGGAAAGCACTCCCACCCTAGATCCCTTACCCACCTTGATCAATCCCCTGCCTAATCCATTCTCAAAGCCACCCACAAAGAACTTGATTTTCTCCACCAGTGAGGACCTGGATACGTTAATGGATGAAGACACAAGAGATCTAGACCTGGATGAGATAGATCTCCTAGGACCGGAAGATGCATGCAAAAAACATGCCTTCCACATGATCACTCCAAAGAAGATCCACCTCCTCAATAAATTCCTCCAAAAAGATAAAATACATGGCTGGCTAGGGATACAAAACAACCCACCTACCGATCTAAAAAAGGAATCCAAAGATCTCAAGAAGTGTGGGTGCAAGACAGACCTTCAACGCATTGCCTCCTTGGGTTCCAGGTTAGTAGAGTCAGGGAAATATGACCAACTAAATGGATTCTTTTCCTCCAACTCTCAAGGTTCCCAATGAAATTCATCTCTTGGAATGTTAGGGGCATAAACGATCTCAAAAAAAACAGAATGATCCAAAGGAAAATCCACCAGGAAAAACCCACAATCCTCGTGATTCATGAAACAAAAATCATTAGCGAAACTCTCCAGAAATTGCTAACTCGTCTCTAGAAAAATAGCAACTCCATTGCAGTGGATACGACCAGGGATTCAGGAGGACTTGGAATCGCTTGGAATCCTACAACTATCACTCTTAACAACTTCACCACCACCATAAACTCCATCTCATGGCTTCATCACCACTGTATATGGACCTCAATCTGCTGCTCAAAAAACCAATATTCACTGTATATGGACCTCAATCTGCTGCTCAAAAAACCAATATTCTAAATTTTCTAGACTGGTACAAATAAGAAAAGCCTATATAGAAGTGGATCCTTGACGGTGATTTCAACCTCATCACCAATCTGCAAGAAAAAAAATGGGGGCACCGCACTCTCACGCAGGAGGATAAAAAATTTAAAAACTTCATTAAGAATAATGAATTGGTTTATCTGGATCCGACCAATGTAATCTACACCTGTAACAATCGATGCAGAGGAATCTCCCATATTGCCTCATGTCTCGACTAATTTCTAATCTCTGAAGACATTGGAACAGTTGGAGATGAGCTTTCCTTCTCCATCCTCACCTCCTCGGGCTCTAACCATTAACTTATCTTCCTTCACTGACACCTAAAAGACAAGGAGAACTACAACCCCTTCATATTTGAGAAATTTTGGTTATCCAACCCTAACTTCAAACCTATGATCCAACATTGGTGGTTGACTACCCACCCCCTGGATGCACCAAAATGTACAGGTTCCAGCAAAAAATAAAAGGGCTAAAGCAACATCTGAAGGAGTGGAATAAAATGACCTTTAGGAACATTTTCTTAGCCAAAACCACTCTAGAAAAGGACATGGAGTCCCTTCATTAATAGATCATCCTCAAAGGTCACTCGACTGCTCTCATACACAAAGAAACTGAGCTTCAGTCCCAAATCAAAGAGAGATGTAAGCAAAAGGAAATTCTTTGGAAACAAAAATCCAGAATCTCCTGGTTGAAAGAGGGTGAATGCAATACTTGTTTCTTTCACCGATCTACCATCTAGCACATAATGCACTACAAAATCTCTAACCTTAAAATAAAATATGACACTAGGCTTGAAAACCATACGGAAATTGAGACAAAGTTGGCCTCCTACTACGTTGATCTTCTCATGGAGGAGAACTGCTCCATGTGAAACACCATCCACAGGGTTACCTCCAACATCCCCAACATAGTCACTAATACCCACAATGTCACCCTCACGCGTCCAATCACTCTTCAAGAGGTGGATGATATTTTCATACAAATGAAGGAAAATATTTCTCCTGGACCAGACAGTTTCACTATCAACTTCTTTCATTCCTACTAGGACATACTCAAGCTGGATGTTCTCGACATTCTAGAGGAATCACACAACCATCAATGGGTCCTCCCTGCCCTCAATGCCACCTTCCTCACCTTGATCCCCAAATATGAAAATGTTGATGTACCAAGTAATTATTGACCCATAGAACTCTGCAATGTTATCTATAAAATCATCACTAAAGTCATAGCCAATAGGTTAAAGCCTCTTCTTCCCTTACTTATCTATCCTGAGAAAACATGCTATGTTGAGGGCAGGAAAATTCTGGATGGAACCACTCTTTCTCTAAAATCCACCAAGACACTAGGTATGCTTCTCAAACTAGACCTATCTAAATCCTTTGATCACCTTAGCTGGAAGTACATTGAGAAGACCCTCCTAGCCTTTGGCTTCAGTCATGACTGGGTCCATTGGATCCTCTCTCTCCTTTATTTTGCCTTGTTTTCAGTTCTTGTCAATGGCTCTCCCTCCCTTACCTTCGTCCCCTCTTGTGAAATCCGTCTGGGATATCCCCTCTCCCCCTTTCTCTTTATCCTCGTGGATGAAGGATTAAGTCGAATGTTAAAACATTTTTCCACCAATGGCACTCTTAAAGGCTTGAAGCTCCATAAAAGTCAACCTCTGACTCACCAAAAAATTGTGGATGACAACCTTCTACTATCCCACCCCTCTATCCAAGAGGCATGCACTCTCAAAATTCTTCTCGACACCTTCTTGGAGGCCTCGGGTGCCACTATAAACTTGGATAAATCTCTTATCTTCTTCTTCAACATGCCCCCTCTCACTCAAAGAACCATGTCTCAAACCCTAGGTTTTGTTTCCTCCTCTCTCCCCTCCAAATACTTGGGAGGGACACTAATCACCTCAACAATGAATCACTCCAGTTGGAAGGAAATTCTAGACAAATTAACTCAGGGGATATCCTCCTGGACTTTCAGAACTCTCAATCTTCCAGGGAAACTCATTCTCCTAAAATCTACCCTGTAGACAATGTCGTTGTATCTCTTCTTTGTTCTCGCTACCTCCAAATGGGTATTCAACTCCATTTGGAAATTACAATGTACCTTTATCTGGAGTGGGGACAACAACACTCACAAATGGGCTTTGGTCAAATGGGACACCCTCTCCTTACCAAAGAATATGGGTGGCCTCAGCCTTAGGGACCCTACAAATAGCAATGAAACTCTCAGTGCTAAAACCTGGTGGCGCTGGATATCCAACACATCCACTCCTTCGGCACAGCTATGGCACAATAAATACGCCCCAAACTAGGACCCCCAAAACATTGTTCGCTTCACCCCTACCATTCAAGGATCTCTCATTTGGAACTCGATGTAACGTCATTGACACCTCATCCAACAACACAGTTTTTGGGAAATGAGAAATGGGGCCCTAACAAAATTCTGGTCGGACTCTTGGAAACAACTTCCAATATTGGAAAGGAAACATAACCTCCCACCTCAAGGAAATGATAAGGTCAAGTACTACTGGCACACCAAAGAAACACATCACTTCAGGCACTGGCTATCACTCCAAACTTCTCTCCATCTTCTGTAGCCAAAAATCAAAACTCAAATCGTCCAAGATGTCAATAATCATAAAATTATAATCAAATAGGACAATGACAAGCTCAGATGGGGTTATATTCCAGGGGGAACCTTCACCATCAAAGAATCCTACCAACTCCTCATTCCTCCCATGCCTGATCCTTTATACCTAGGCTAGGCCAAGCTCTGGGCTCTAAGGACTTGGCCAAAGATCTCAATCTTTCTTTGGCATGTTCTTCATAGGTGCATCCTCACCGGGGACAACATACTCAAAAGAGGATTCTCTAGCCCCTCGAGATGTGTTCTTTTTAACAACAATAAAGAATCCATAGATCATCTTCTTAAGAACTACACCTTATCCAACAATTTATGGGATAAAGTAGCGATACTCTGCAGGATCTCTGATCGAATTCATAGTGACATCACTCACACCCTCAAAAATTGGGCCGACAGTCTCTATCAAAACCAAATTCTCAACTGCCTTTGGGAAATTCTCCTAGGCTTCTTGGTATGGAACATATGGAAAGAGGGCGACCGACGCATTTTCAAAGATAAATCTTTTTCTGAAGACTCCCTATGGTCCATCTACAAAAACCAACCGCTAGAGACAACACTTTTGCACCGTTGGTCTGAACTTGACTTCAAAGCTCCGCTCAATGAAGCTTTACTCCTTTAGCGATGGGACATCCACCCTGACACTCTTGGGACTCCCACCTTCCATAGACCCCCGCATGAGGTCCCCCACAGTCCATATCATTGGTTCCCCCTTCCCTTTTGTTTCTTTAAACTAAATTTTGACGG
>CBVK0100890286.1:0-30849 GCA_900067695.1 Picea abies | reverse complement strand
AACCAACGTAAAGTTGGGATTCTGAACAAATGGGAAAGTAATTTTGAAACAAGGAGGAGGTTTGTGTTCATAACATAACAAAATACAATAACCTCTCTCAGTTTTTGAATATACTTTATGTTTTGGGATATATTCTATCATCTTAGAGGCCTATGCTTTCAGAAATAAAAACACTTTGTTTTTCCTATTTTAGTCATATTTTATTTTCGTGTTTTCCTAAGAACTGGAAGTGAATTTTTGAAAACCAAGAGAGTTTTTTATCAAGGACATATTAAAAAACAATAACCTCTCTCTGTTTATAAATATATGTTATGTTTTTGAATATATTCAATTCTCTTAGAGGCCTAGTTTTTCAAGAAATAAAACATTATGTTTTTCCTGTTTTAGTCATGTTTTCTTGGCGTGTTTTCCTAACAACTGAAAGCGAATTTTTGAAAACTAGGAGAGGTTTTTGTCAAAGACATATTCAAAAACAAAAAATCTCTCATTTTTTACACATGTTTTATTGTTTTGTAGTTACAGGTGTCACTTTGATACCTATTTTTCATAAGTTCGCCAGGCCAAAATTTTTGCATTTATGGGAAGTCACTTTTGGAACTAATTTTGCAGAGGTAAAATTGTTGTTTTGCATGGTTTAGAGGATAAAGGTTATAATATACATCTCAAGTATTCCTCACATGTCATCAACAGTCTCCAAAAACTCCAAAACCTCTAGTTCAAACTTAGAAAGCATGAAACACTGAGTTGTCATTTACGCCATGATAACGTTGTCCTACAAGCCAAGATGAATTCTCTACAGCGTTAGGTTGATGATATTATTGCCACCAATAATATTCTATGGATGCAATTGAAACACCACAAAAATCCTAAGTCAAAATCCCTCAGGCAAGAGGGAGAAGCTTCTAAAGCTAATCCACCCCCTCCTTCGCAAGTTTACCCCCTCCTTCGCAAGTTTAGTCACGAAGGGCAATTTCTTTGTTTGCAGTAGGACCTGCAAATTCTTAGGTGTGGGGGTAATGTTGGGCCCGAGATATGATCAATTTTATGATGTTAATTAGATCTTTTTTTCCGAATGTGCATATGCGTTTTCATGTTTTGAATAAGCTTTTTGAAGAATTTTGTGCCAAAACGCTATGATCTACACCATGTATGCATAATTCGTGTTTTATGTTGATCTTGAGTATAATTCATTATGTTTTTATGTTTCCAAGAATCTAATTCACGTTTTTTGGTGTTACAGGGAAAAATCGCATCATGTTTCAGCTTTCGGTACTCCATCCGACACTATTATAGGTAGTTGACATAAATCTTAAATTGTGGGAGAATGAAGTGGAATTTGAAAATTCTGGCACGTGGGTTTTGTGCATAATATTCCCAATTAGGTCTTGCATGGGCCGTTTCCTGAATTTATGAATGGGTTAAGAGCAGTTTTTGGTTTTCAATTCTGCATACGGTACCCGGTCTAACACTCCGTCCAGCACCTCGTCCTGCACAAAAACGGTGGGCGATTTGGCGGTTATGGCATTGGCGTCCAGTAGTGGGCGAATCAGAGACATGGGTTTTTCTTGAGCTTATCCCCTTCAGCTACTGTACTCTTGACAAATCGATTTTGGGTTGTTATGGTGGGTGATTATTGGCTCGCTCTATTTCAGTAGGTAGGGAACCATTAATGTAATTTGTTATTTTTAGAAGTGATTCAACCCTCCAGTGGTCGACCACTTGGCCTGTAAATATTATAAATACCACTGTGGTGGTCATACAATAGCTAAGAAGTAGTGTGTTAGAGGCAAATATGATTTTGGCTATGTTTTTCCATTTTCATTTTGCCAGACTGTGTAAAACTTGTTTTTCTTAGTTTTAATGGTGAAATCATTGTGCTGAAGTTCGTGGTGTGCCTTTGAAGAGTAACCATGACTGTTGGGGAGCCCACCAACAGTCTGGGTAACTATCTTATGAGTTTATTTGTGAATTAGATAGTGTAGATGCATTTTTATTTTATTTCCTATACATGAAATAATATTTTACTTCTTTGTTATTTAATTTGTTGTTTGTGATTTAATTGGTTTAACTTAGTTTTTGTAGGTTATTCTAGGGAGTTTTGTTAGTACGCAATGAGTTATTAGTTAGTAGAATCAAGCTTGCATATTTAGACACTAACCCCGTGTGTAGTTAGATGGTAGAATAGACTTTCTTCATGCTGAAATAGAAGTTAAAACAAAGTTTTAGGACATAGATTTAATTCATGCTTTCTTTGACAGGGTTTCGATGGATGGATAGTGATAGTGTTAGTTTTTATTTGCAAATTGCTTATTCAAATGCTATTTAGTCTTTGTTTATCTAGTTGTTAGCTAGTTTACTCATTTCATTACTTGTCATATGCTAGAATAGTGTTTAAATTATGTTTATGAGCATTTCGCTTTTTGCAATTTGAATTGTTAAGATAGAGCTAGTTTAGTTTATGTTATGCAATTTCTTGCTTAGATTTAGGTTGCAATTTCAAGTTGTAGTTAATTATTGAGTTTAGTGTAGTATGAATTTGTTTCATTAGTATAAAATGCAATTGAGTTTATTAGCATAGTCTCGTTATACTGTTGATGATTAATGCATGGTAGTTTCTTGCTTTCGTAGATAGTTGTATTGTTGTTGTAGGATAGATAGTCTTTGCTTTGATAGATTAGATAGTAGCTTGCTTATCATAGGTTCAAGACTAGTTGTTAATTTCTCTTGCTTTCAATTAAATAGATTTCCTTTTATGAATTAAAAATAGTTTTGAAGTGTGAATTAAGAACATAGTTCACTTGCCTCTTAGTTTAGATAATTGTTCAATGAGAAGTCTTAATTAGTTTACTTGCAGTAGAAGTTATGTTAGAGTAGTTGGTTGTTTACTTGCTTTAATAGATTAGCTAGTTTCTTTGCTTACTTGTTT
Source organism: Picea abies (assembly GCA_900067695.1). Taxonomy (NCBI): domain Eukaryota; kingdom Viridiplantae; phylum Streptophyta; class Pinopsida; order Pinales; family Pinaceae; genus Picea; species Picea abies. The sequence continues at coordinate 27,923 of CBVK0100890286.1, read as the reverse complement.
ACTTGCTTTAATAGGTTAGTTAGTTGTTTTGCTTACTTGTTTACTTTCTTTTATAGAATAGTTGTTGGCTTGTTTATTTATTTTCTTTCATAGGGTAGTTTCTCATTGAATTTAGGTTGGCAAGTTAAAGTAGTTTGCTTTTTTTATTTGCTTATTGTTATGCTTAAATAGTTTGTTTTTGCTTATTTCTTATTGTTCTGAACTAGTTTTCTTAAATAAGGTTTTCACTTGTTTTTCTAGAACTATCCATCGATCCTTGGTCCAAAAGTACTTAGGTTACATTGTTTAAAGTTTTTTAGTAGGGATTGCTCATTAGATAGCTTTGCTTGAATAGATTAGCCTTAGATAGCCACTTCCTTAGTTAGACTATACTACTATCAACCCTTCTACCTTTGACATATATTTTGCTACAACTCTAAGTTTACTTACCATGGGTTGACAATTTAATTGAGGGTTTTTAGTGTCTTTTTAGTGCATATAGAACACCCATCACTCATTATGACCATCTTTATCACAAAACTTGCAATGTCTATCAGTCTTCTTATTTTTAGAATTTTCTCCTTTGTCACCATTAGGACATGAAGCTATTTGAGTGGGTTTGGGACCCTTATGTTACTTGTTGTTGTGATGAGGATGTTGCTTCTTGAGATTCTTGGGTTTATATTTCTATTGGGAGACTAAGGCTTTGTTGGAGGTACATGCAGTGCTAATCACTCCAAGTTGTACAATCTTATCTTGCTTTCTAATCAAAGCATCATAAAAGGACTCAAGAGTGGGTTTTTGATAATCTTTCCCTAGATCATCTCTCGTGGCATAAAATTTAGATACAAATACAGAATATGCACTACCTAGCTTAGAAAGAATAATATAGATGCAATGCTCTTCCTCCAGCTTTATCTGACATTCTCCACATAAAATTATGAGTGTTTTAAACTTAGATAGATAGTCTACAATGCAAGAAAAATCATTTGGACTTAAAGTCAATATTTGATTTTCTAACTGATGTGCTCGAATAATATTGTGTTTACCAAACACGGATTCAAGCTTTTCCCAAGCTTCATCAGGGTCATCAATTTTTTGAAGGTGGAACCTTAAATCAAGAGAGATGGACATTCTGATCAGTCCATATGCTTCATCACTCCTATTAGACCATTTGAATTTATTATCAACATTAGTGGGTTCTTTCTCCTTTCCCAAGGTAATCTGGTACAAGCCTTTTCTTCTTAATAAATACTCCATATGGGATTTCCATTGAAGGTAGTTGGTGTTGGTAAGAAAAAGATTACTGGAAGAAGTTATATTAAATATGCACATAACATGGATTTAAAAATTGAAAATGATGATCTATATGGAAAGATCTCAAAAGATTAGGCGATTTTCGAAAAATTGACATTGAAAACAGACTTCGGATGTGAAAGTTATGCCCTTTTAAAAAATGCATAAATGGTAACCAAAGAACCACGTGGTGGCGATACCCCTCCAAATAACCTCACTTTTACAAACAAGTTTCTTTATGAAGTGACCCACTTTTATAAAAGGATCACTTTTACAATGAAGCTACTTTATAAAAGATATTTGTATGCAAAATAAATAACTCTAAAATAAAATATTAAATCTACTTATAGTGATTCAACTTTATACTTGAAGTGAAATACACTTTACAATGGAGCATGAAATTTTTTCAAAAAAAGTAACAAAAAGATAAACTTGAACTCAAGACCTCTTCCTTAATAAGGAAAATTTTAACCAAGTGGGCTAGAAAAACATATTGTATTTTTTAGTAGGTGGATTGGAGTTGTTTTTGTTGTTGTTGTTGTTGTTGTTGACGGCCTTAGAGAGCATACACATAAAAAACTATTTTCACACAAGAAAAAAAATGTGTTTCTCGATGATAACGAGGGTTAGATCTCGGTTAGCTTACCCAGAAAATGCACTGTTGTTGTTGTTGTTGATGATAATGATGAAGACAACCTTGGAGAGCATGCTAAAAAAATAACTATTTTCACACAAGAAAAAAATTTCACTTCTCGATGACAAGAAGGGTTAGATCTCAGTTAGCTTACCCGAAAAATGCACCTTTTCCTATCTGTTTCTGATTTGTTGAGATTGCACAAGATGCAGGGAAAAGAGAATACACAGTTATAAAAGAGTAGAAACCTAGAAACAAACAATATAAAACCGAAATAATACTCTGCTAAAAATTAAATATGGCGTATTCAAGCTTTACATCTTCAGATCCGACTGAAATGGTTGTATCTTGGGAAAACAAAAACCTTTTTGAGTGAAAAAAAGGGTGTTCCTGACTGAAATGAGTTCTATGGACGCAATAGAAATGTCCTCTCATCCCAGAAATTCATGAAAATGGAAGAAACAAGAGATGAGGGAACTCGGCTTTACGATCGCGATCTACAATGTGAGAGGGTCTTCAAATAGGCTTTGATAACATGTTTGACAATACATGTATTCCAAATGAGGACGAACACCTTCAGTAACCACTCACAAAACCAGATCAAAGATCAACAAACTGATGTTTTGATGTGGTAAAACCTCTACAGGGAAACATCCATGGTCCCAACCAATGTGGCCACTTGGAGCAGTTTATTAATGCAAAAGAAAAATATTACAAAGATATTTTAGAAGAGAGTTTCTCACAATCAATCATTGGAAAATGATCCTCCATGCTCTTTAAATAGAGATCATGGACCAATACGGTGTTAAGCTATGGATCAATGTAGCCATTAAGATCGAGGAGAATATGAACCGTCAGATTACTCTATATCGATAACATATCATGACTGTTGGATTTCCTAACTACAAATGCATACTAATGCATACTAAAGAAAAACACTAAGAAACACACTTTTACCTAATTGACACATTGGACCAAGCATATATTAACTAACTCCTAAGTGTCTAAATATCCTAACAACCAATTCCCCTTTCCTCTCAACCCAAACATTAGTTGGACAAAAATCTCCTAATTGGAGCTCCAGGAATTCTAACTTGCCAAAACAAAGTATTCTTTCGTGTATGTACAAACGTACCTTCAATTTTCTTCAAAATTTGCAAACATGTGCAGGTATGCGTACCACATGGCTTCCTCGTTCTCCCATGTAACATTTTCAAGACCATTGCAGGTCCATTGAACCTTTACCAAGCCTATGGATTTGCTCCTAAGCACTTTGACTTTCTGGTTCAGGATGCGCATTGGTTTCACCCGGAAATCTCCTTCGTGTCCCACTTGGATCACATTCCAATCAATCATATGATTAGGATCAGGTACATACATTTTTAATAAATAAACATGGAATGCGTTATGAATTCTCATGGATGTAGGTAATACTATCATGTATGCAACTAGTCCTATCCTTTCTAATATCTCAAAAGGCCCACAATATCTCATTGCCAATTTTTCTCAACTTCCCAATTTCAGTGAGTTTCTCTTGGATATAATTTTTAAAAATACATGCTCTCCCACTTTGAATTCTCTATTTGTTCTCTTTTTACCAGCATATCTCTTTTTCCGATCTTGTGCAACTTTCAAATTTTGTCAAATATTTACCATATGTTCTTCCATTTCCTTTAACAATTCTGGCCCAATCACAGCTTTGTCGACTAGCTTATCCCAACTTACTGGTGTATTTAATTTTCTACCATACAATCCTTCAAATGGGCCCATCTTCAATGATTCATGATACCCATCGTTGTATGCAAAATCAACTAAATGAATGTAGTCCTCCCACTTAAAAGGATTGTCCATTATTTACATTCTCAACATATCTTCAATTATCCAATTAATTCTCTCTATCTTCCCATATGAATCTGGGTGATATGTCATACTCAAGTTTGAATTTGTTCCAAATTCCCTAAACAGTGCCTTCCAAAAATTGGAAGTGAACTTGGGGTCTCGATCCAATACTATAGTCTTTGGCACACCATGTACTCTAGCAACTTATCTCATATAAATTTCTGCAATATTGGCTTCCTTATGACTCACTTTTACATGAATGAAATGTGCAACCTTTGTAAGTTTGTCCACCAATAACATGATGGAATCATGTTGCCTTGTTTTCTTAGGGAATTTGGTAATAAAATATATTGTAACAACTTCCCATTTCCATTCAGGAATAAGCAATGGATGCAACAATCTTGTTGGATGTCTATGTTTAGCCTTTACCTTTTGACATTCAATACATCTGGCCAAATAATCGGTGACATATTTCTTCATACCAGGCCAAAAATATTGCTCTTTTACAAGTGTAATGGTTTTCTGATATCTTGGATGTCCAACGTATGACACATTATTCATCTCTTTTAGAATCAAATTTCTCAATTCCCAAGGATTGGGGACATAAAATCTATTCTCAAATAAGATTACTCTATCCTCTTCTAGCTTGTAATCCTTATATTTCTATTGTATATCATCCTGTTGTAAGTTTTTTTTAACTTGCACATAATGTCGATCGGTTGTTACAGCTTCTAGAATTTTATCTTTTAAATTTGTCCTGTATATAATAATGGTTGTAGCATGTATTTTATGCACCCTTATGTTGAGTGCATCAACCACCTTATTCTCTTTTCCCTTTATGTGTTTGATATCAAAGTTGTATTCGCTAAGAAATTCCATCCATCTAGTTTGTCTAGCATTTAGTTTTGGTTGTTCAAACAAATATTTCAGACCACTATGGTCTGTTCTTAATTCGTTTTTTCTTCCCATAAGACAATGCCACCAAATCCTTAAGCCATGTACTATGGATGCTAAATCTAAGTCATGTGTAGCATAATTTATCTTGTGCTCTTTCAATTTTCTAGACTCATAACAGATTACATGTCCATTTTGCATAAGAACTCCACTGAGCCGTTCCTTTCATGCATTTGTGCACATAACAAAATCCTCATCTAGATCTGCAACTTTCAAAATAGGTGCACTAGTCAACATATCCTTTGAGCACTAGGATTTTTCTTCACATTTAGCACTCCATTCAAACTTTACTTTTTTTTTTTGCAAATATGTTATTAGGTGTGCAATTTTGGAGAATACTGCAATGAATCTCTTATAGTAACCAACTAGAACCATAGATGATCTAACCTATGAAATGTTTGTTGTTGTTGGACAACTCTTGATTGCTTCAATCTTTTCTGGATTTACTGCTATGCCCTCTTCTGAGACAATGTGACCCAAACAATAGATCTTTTTTTCATAAAAAGTGAATTTATTTAATTTGGAATACAATCAGTGTTCTCTTAATACTTGTAACACCATACTCAAATGTCGGTCATGCTCTTCCTCTATCTTGGATTAAATAATAATATCATCCAAGAATACAATGAAAAACTTGTCTAGGAAATCTCTGAACACCCCATTCATAGACACATAAATGTAGTCGGTCCATTTGTTAGCCCAAAAGGAACTGCCACAAATTCATAGTGTCCATACCTTTTCCTAAATGATGTTTTTCTAGTATCCCCTTCTTTTATTCTTACTTGATGATATCATGACCTCAATTCAATCTTGGAGAATATCTTTTCTCCTTTTATCTGATCAAAAATATCATCAATCCTTGGCAAATAATACTTACTCTTAACTGTAACTTTGTTCAGTTGTCTGAAATTAATACATAACCTCAACGTTCAATATTTCTTCTTGACAAAAAGAACTGGCAAACCCTAAGGAGAAACACTTGGGCATATGTACCCTTTATTTAACAACTATTCTAATTGCATTTGCAACTCTTTTAGCTTTGGTGTGCTCATTCTATACAGATCCTTGGATACTGGGACAACTCTAGGAATTAAGTCAATAGAAAAATCTATATCCCTCTTTTGTGGAAATCTAGGCAACTCCTCAAACATGTTTCAAATTCCTTTAGGATTGGATAATCCTCAAGACTCAACTCCTTATCCTTCATTGGCTCTTCCATATGGGCTGCATATATCTAGCACCCTTTTCTAAAGATTTTTTTCAACTACAATGTTGAAATCTCTCAGAAAGATATAGGTCTTGGAATACCTTGCACTATGCTTGAATTCCCTTCTTCATTCAGACATGTGAAAACCTTGTTATAACAATATAAAACAACACGATGCTTTTCCATCCAATCCATACCAATCAAGAAGTCATAAGAACCAAGCAGTAGAATCTTCAAGTCTTCCTTAGTGTTAGTTCCATTTATGTTTATAGGACATTCTTTAACAAGCTCACTAATTATTCTATAAGTTCTAGTAGCTAGTTGAACTAACCAAGGCTTTTCATGCTTACATTTCTTCAATTTAAATCTTTCAAATAGCTTTGTATCTATATAACTATGACCAGATCCAGAATCAATTAAGATGGCTATGGGATGATTGTAAATATTACCTTCCACTTCGATCATGTGGGATTGATAGTATGCTTGTCTATTGTCCAAGGCTACATATATCCTTGGCATGATTTTTCCCACATCCTCTATTGTCTCCTCCTTCTCGACGCTATGAAAAATATTCATCTTATCTCCGTGGTGAGGAACATATTTATACATGTGATCTCCTTCACATCCCCAACACTTTATGGGATGCTTCCTTGGCCTCTTTCCCAAAGAATCTGTCATTTTCTGATCACCTTGAGATGGCTTCCCTTACTGATATGATTGAAATCCATTTTTCATGAAAGGTGTCTTAAATCCTTTCTTCCTTTGATCCATCTTTACTTCATTCTTGTCATCCCAAACCCTTTGGAAATATGTCTTTCCTCTATTCTTCTCATATAAATACTCGACCTTTTTTATGTATTCTTCTAAATTCTCGGGTTCATCAAATTGAATTTTATCCTTGTAAAAGGATGAAGTCCACTTAGGAACCTTTGAATTTTGACCTTCTAATATTTTATGAAGTTCACAATTTTATGAAGTTCACATACCTAAGAAGTTCCAAGAACTTTCTATCGTATTCATCCAATGTCATGTTCCCAATCTTGAATTCAAAGAAATCTTGCATTTTCTTGTCATAATATTGATTTGACAAGTATTGTTGCTCAAAATATTTCTTGAATTGATTTCAAGAAAATATTTTCCCATAAAGGTTCTTAACTTGCTTCAACCCATCCCACCACATGGATTACTTCCCTTGAATGTGGTAGGTTGTAATTATGGCTTCTGCATTTGATGAGAAGTTATGAAATTGGAAATATTTCCTCATTCCCAGTAACCACACTTTTGCATCTTCACCTTTCTTGTTTTATCCATAAAATGATGGTGGTTTTATCTCCCTCAATTCCCCTTGAAATATTTATAACCCATGTCTCCTTCTCTGATGCCTGACAGGAGATATACTTGGGCTACTCACCGACCTTGAATGTGCATATGTTTTTCTGGTCAAGTTCCCTAGGGAATGATGATGATGTTGATGTCTTCTAATACTCCTTGATCGTCTAGATCCTCCATGATCATCCATCCTATCATGAGACCTAGGAACCTCCCCTTTCTTGGAGATGGCTTCTTGCCTTGTTCATGAATCCTTTTTAACTTTATTCTATATAATATTTCGGCCTTGAAGTATCTCTTCTTGAACCTTCATGATCTTCTCATTATTGGCCTTATAGCTATGCACTTCATTTCGCAGGCTTCTCATATTATAGGCTCCTGCATGTCTCTTATCTCATTATACTGAGACTCATCACTATCCATGCTAGTATGTAGACCTCTAATTTATTATTCATGTATGTAATACCCTTGAGAATCCTCCATGCCTTTAATTCTCATGTATGAACTAAAGTCTTCTTTTTGGTATCCCTAATTCTGCAAGAATCTATATGCAACAGTTTGTTGTTAGAATTAAGCTTATCAAAAAATATTTATTCATTAGATTACAATTCATTCTTCATTTTAAATTATGAATAATATTAATGCACTAATCCCAAGTATGATTCCTTAAATGCAATTTTTTCCAACACAACTTTCCAATGGTTGTCCTCATGCCTCAATCTGAGAGAAAAGTTACAACAATTGCAAGTTGCAATTTACATTCTTCTGCTACTACATAATTCATTGTTATCACTTTTGGGAGAAGATATAATTCCCCCCAAAAAAATCTGGGTTGACATATCTCTCATATTCCTCAAGTCCATTCCATCGACTATTCGTTTTATCCAATCCGAGCTCCGAGTTGAAAGTTATGGTGGAAAAACAATGAAGGAATATTCATTAGCACATGCAACATAGTAGCAATGCTCAAAATCCATCCGATCATTTTTTTTATTAGATATCCACCGTTTTTTTGTCTTGATGGATTCATCATGGATCTAGGTCATATCGCTTCTTCATTTAAGGATTTCATGATCTCCAATTTGTACTCTGTAGCTTTGTCGCACTCACTTTCACTTAAACTTAGATTCTTTTTAGTTATTTTCTACATATGTCTATGACACATCATGAGCCATCAGATCCCTCACTCTCTAGTCATATGATCTATTACACATGGTGACCTCCTAGCCACCCGATCGATTCTCCATACTTAGTCATTTCTCAAATCTCACTGCAGGTTCAGGTCTACAACACTTTCATGACTCTTATTTTTGTGATCCTGTCTGAACAATCCATTCTTGGTACTTAACCAATTTTCCACCTTGTACCATGGGTTTGGGTGGTCCAATATTCCTTTTACTCTTATAAATTCATCCACCTATCTAGCTGACCAATCCTTATGACTTGGAAAAATACCAATATCTTACCACGATTTCATGGGACTGATAGTTGGCTTGCGACATGGATCCACATCACCTACCAATTGTCATTCAATCCAACATGTACCTGTCTTTGTGGTAGTACATGTCTTTATTCTACCACATCATCTGACACGTGGATTACACGTCATGCTGACATCATCATATGGAAACACCCAAATTCTTCTGATTTTACTTGTTTTCGAGATCTTCCCAAGATTTGCAATTTCACAATTAGTTTTTTGGCCGCCATTAGAGCTCATAATTAAGCTCAATACAACCAAAATAGGGTCTGTTCATACTAATTCAACCTCCCCTAATATTTAAAATTCACCTATTGCACATTGAATTCATCTTGAATTACTCTACGAAAATTGGGGCTTTTGTCCAATTTAGTCTTGATTTTTTCATGGGTGCCATGGCTGCTTTGTAACTTCAAATTTAGACCATATAGAGGCCCAAATATTCTCAATTAGAGAATGAGTTTTCTTATATTTAATTTATGGGCTCAATTCTTCCAAATTATTTCCAAAATTCCTTTAATTTCACTTCAATAATTTTTCAAATGAATTGCAGGTGTCCTCATTCTGACATTCTATCAAACAATTTGCAGGTTTACTCTGCAATTTTCAGTTCTGCGGTCTACTAATTTGACCATTAGGCTCATTGTTGAAAACTAGGCTCTGATACCACTTTGTAACATGCCCAACCCTAGTTGTATCACGTCACTACTAAAATGACCCAACAAAATTTTTGATACCAATGTAAAATGTGGAAATTAATTTATAGCATGAAAACAAATTCACCCGACTACCCATCTTCTATAAAAAACATAAATACAATTACTCTTACTATGCACAACAACATTTATTTACATACAACAACATTCAACCATGAAATAGAGACATGAATGCATTTTTCCATTTTCAGTAAGCAACAATAACCAATAAACAACACTTATATCAACAATTAACATGGAAAACCACACCACATTGGAACACTTATCTTAATGAAATGTGCAACTCGTTGCAGAGGACGAATGTTCCTCCCAACCATATCCTTGTTTTTCTAGTTCTTAACAACAAGACACCCCCGAGATGGGGCTATGAATCCACAAAATACAAAGGTCCCTAAGGATGGATGATTCCCCCCTTTCAATAGTCAAACTCTCAGTTAATTCCATTCCACCAGCAAAATTTCCCTCAACTTGCACAATCGAAGGGATGGAATTCCCCTTCACTTCTCATAGTCGCTCAGGATTTTCCACTCCCCTTTAGAGATTTTAACACAAAATAAACATGAAATCAACTTTTTGGGACTTAAGGAATTCTACAGATGCAACATGATTTCTCCCAACAACGAAAATATCGACTCCTTGGATGAACTTCGAGCAGCTTGTCACTTCCAAGAACACAGCCTCTTCTCCACGAAATTGCAGTTCCAAAAAAAATCCAACATATCCACACAAATTCCTTCAATACTCCAATTAAAATCCCTCTTCATGAAAACATGTGAATGTACCAAAATCAGGTCTCCTACCCATACAAATTGTCTATATTTCCCTTGCTTTCTTGACTTACACTCTTCTCCAAGATGATTGTACTCATCCCCCATGCTCTAAATAACTATGGCAAGTGACTCTCACACCAAATATCTTACATGAATTCATTGATTAGTCTCTAGAACACTCAACAAGTAATGGAAGGTTCATGGAAAGGATGCTTTATAGAAAAATTAGAAAATGGGTCTTGGTTTACTAGATATGGGTAACTCTCCCCCTTAGACTCCTTCTCTCTTGTGGATACTTAGCCTCCAAGTATCCTTCCATGTCCATCTGAAATTGATAATACATTTTATTCATTATATTTCAATTTACTTCATTTACATATTGGCTATCGACCATACATCACATTTACAATTTACATCACTTGACTCTTGGCCACAAGCTATATTTAAGGTACACATTGTTATTTTGGGGTTGAAAATGGGGATGTTACGCAAAGCATGACCACCAACACAACATACTATGAATCCATGAAGTGAAATGTAAGATGGTGGCCAAGAAAAATTACATAGTGGATCTATGTCAACAACCAAATCATAGCCATGAGAAAATACAATGTGGATCTATGTCACAATATATATCAGGAAGACATCAAGCACCGATGAGATTTCCCCTATAGTCTTCAAACTACTCATACAGTAGTGATATATTCCATTGCAATTGGGGAGGCGTAGCATGAATGAATGAGCTAGCCCCAAACCCAAGGTCTTCATCCCAAACCATTATGGTATTATTCTACGACATGAAAATAAATGAGTTGATGTCAAGCATGGGAGAAACTATCTCATTACTGGTCATTCAAGTATATTATTGTTGATCTAAATAATTTATTACGGTCTCTAATTCAACCTCATGAGGATAAATCCCCTTGTTTTTTTAAAGAGGTGGTACTCTATTTCAAATAACATACAATAAAATAAAAAGAGAATGACAATATGCTACCATATTTATATACCAAAATAGTATATAGTAAAGTAGAATGACATTTCCATCACAACATTCATCAAAGTAGAACACAATAGTCAACAAAAGGGAAAGGAAAATATGGACCACATATGGTAGAGAACTCTAAATGATCATTTCAGTAAATCCAATAAAGATTATGATAGATACACATCTGAAATCTCATGCTTGATTTTAAAGTATTTTAGAAATCAATAATGTCATGTCGCAGATTAGTTCTCTAGGAACCTAAAAACAAAATAAATTTATTTAAATAGATAAGTAGTAAATGTCTTGAAAAACAAATAAAAGAGATTGTGCTTTTCTTTCAAATAGGATTGGGATGGGGCTCACGTGGACCATAAAATGAAAGATACCTAGAAGGAAAAAGAAAAACAACCAAGGGCCAGCCTTAAGTTTCATAGGTTTTTAGGAATAGAAAGGGAAATATGAGAAATAATTGTAGAATAAAGATGACAATGGAGAGAATAGGGGTGCTACTTGACTTACTATGATGGAAATCTTTTGAACTTGGTACTTTCTTGTTGATGCTTCTCTTGTAGATGGTTTTTTTGTTGGAGGTAGCATAATCGTTGTAACCACTTCATGTTGATCTGTCTTGATGATCTTGATTATGGATTTTCTTAGCCACTCTTCTATGTACTCCCTCATCTAGTCCACCATGATCTCATGTTTGGTGTTTATATCAAATATCACATTCTCCATTTCTCTTAGGTCAATACCTAATTGGTGCAATGTATCATCGATGTCATCATTCTTGGTAAGGTATCCGACCAACCACTTTTTAGCTTCATCTTTGAAGAATTCTATTGAGTTTGTGAACTCACTCTCCCATGCAAATTTTAATGCCTCGAGTTGATCCAATAGTTTTTCTTTAGTCATAAGTATTTTTTCAATTGTTAAACTTGGGTCATCAATTTCCTTTGTGAGATAAAAAAGTTTTAGGAAAAGTTCACCTCTCTTGATTTTCACAACACCCATCTCATTCAACATTTCTCTTAAACTTTTAATTATTTTCAACAACAAACATTGATTTTCTTTATTTGGGTACTATATGGAATGTATTGTTCTTATATGGAATGTATTGTTCTCTTCTATGGGTGTCACTTAAACTTGAAACTCTTTCCTCAAATGTTACCACAACCCCCTTGTAAAAACCTTCATCATTTTCTCGATCCTTTTGAAGATATTCTTTCAAATTCATAATACTCATTGAAAAACTAGTAGAGCTCTGTACAAGATCACAACTTTCTTGGATTAAGTCTATTCTTTTTTGAATTCCATATCCAATGTACTTTCTCACTTGTAACAAAAAACTATATGAAACTTTAAACTTATTGTTTCTTCCTGGGACATCCTCCAGGGTAAGTGCTAGTTAAATTGTGGTTAATGGGTCAACAAACAATGGTTTCGGAATTAGAGTTATCTCTAATTCCTTTATTTTTTATTTAAAAATTAAATTTTCTTTTTCTATATTACAAACACATTCTTTTAGTTCATCTCTAGTTGCCTCATGAAATTGTACAATTTTTAAAGGCATAACCCCATTGAAATTAATTTATGATTTCCATTTTTCAGACACTTTCTTGTTTTTCATGTTTACCTTCTCGATTAACATTCTTTTATAATTTCTATTCTAGGCCAGTGGTGAAGTGTTATAGATTATTCTTCAAATATGTATGGTTCTTATGTGGCCAGAGATTCAACAATTTCAGGTGTTTCTAGAATTCATTTTTCTGACCAGCTGGGTTCTTTGATAACTTCATCTACATCCATTGCTTGGGGAATTTCTTGATTTTTAGGTATTTCCAATCCCATTTTTTGGGTCTCTATTTTTCTTTTAGAAGAGGTATGCAAAACATGGGATTTTTTGATATTTTTTTTCATATGATATTTTTCATTGCCATCATTTGAGTTTCCGGCAGGTGCTTTCCTTGTTTCCAAACCACTACTCCTTGGTTTTGTTTTAGCAATGGTACTTCTTTTTGAAACACAGGGACAATTGTTTTTTTTTTTTTTTACTTCTTTTCCCTTTTGTCAATAACACTCATTAGTTCTAGTGAACTCTTCGATATCATCCAGGGATTCATCAAATGAGGTCTCAAGAGTTTTATATTTTCCCCCCATCCTTCCTTAAATTGTTCAGACTTAGTAAAATAATAATAATATCCCACCATGGACATGTGTGAAATAAATATATCATTAGGATCGAAACCCTCTACAAAATCAACTTATTTCATGATGAGTTGGTTAAATTTTACTCCAAATTCATTCGAATGAGAGATATGTTTTACAAAAACTTCTCCAACTCTTCATGGAAATGGGATTAGTTGTTTTTTTCTTTTCTCATTAAAGAAGTGAACCCAATACTTGTACTATCTACATACTTCTATAACAAAGTGTCTATTGTATACATAGAAAGGGAGAAACAAGGGTTTGTTTTGGAAACCGAATAACCTTATAACACTAAAATCATTTGTAGTTTCAAAAATTACTTTCTCTGAGAGAAAGGTGGCAACCTTAAGTGATAGTCTCGATGTGTTGCAACCAAATATTAATTTTTCAAATTCGAAAATAAAATTATTGTGGACTGGGTAGAAATAGTATTGATCCTTGTGTGTCCATAAGGATGGATACCAGACAGAGACTAGTTCCACCTTGAAATTGACATTCTTTTTCCATGGAAAATCTTCGAAAATTTGGTATGGAAAATATCAAATGAGATATCATGTAGAATTTTTGGGTTCTCTTCAAACCACCAAATTGAAATGAAATTTAATTTGAAATAATCCACCCCCAATCAATCAGGGTGTGGTCATGCATAGCAGAGTGAAAAATATAAATGACATTTTTTGGCATAGAGGTCATGGACTATAATCCAATTATACAGGAAAACAACTAGGCAAATTCCTTATAGTGGTATTTTAAGGCACTTACCTCAATCTTTGCATCATTAGTGTTAACTCTTGAGTTAGCCAGATATTTCTCAAGGAGTTCTTCTCCTCCTCTATGTTCCTTAAGAAATTCACTAGCTTCCTCATTCTTGAATTGCATGGTGGGTTTTGGAAGTTGTAGAATTTTTGTGAAGACTGAATGAGACAAAGAGATAGGTTGCTTCCCCTAAACTTAAATTCTCTTTCTTTCTATATCAAATGTGTTCTTGCACCAAATAAATATCTCTTTGAAATCCTTCACCTCAGGTACATAACCATCTAGTGCTATGTCGTAGGTCCACACTTTGTTTGTTTCCTTCTCGGAAAGAGGAAAATATTTGTACCACTTGTAGGCTTGTGACCACTAGAACTCGTGGTATTCACATCTAAGAGTGTTAATTGCATCTCCATAATAAATTTCTTTTATTCTACTTGACATAATTTACACCTCTTTCTATTCTTACCAATGGGTGGCGTTATTGTCCATATAACCTTTTACAATATGGAATATTAGTTATCTATTTAATTTACCATGCATTGGCTTGATTATTAACCACCATAGCTCTTATTTCAAGATACTCAACTTCCACGGTAAGATTTATAATTTATTACAAATCTTTACGAAATATTCACCACTTTAATAATGATATTAGGTTCACACAAATGGAGGCTAACATGGTGGGGTGGAATAAATGCGATCATGAAATGATGATGTGATGTTGTGGAAGATGGAAAATGGTTAAGTATGGAAGTGCGAAAAAAGGAATGGAGAGTGAAATATGATGATTACAGGTTGCGGGACACGAGACATGGGAAATCAAAAAGATGAAAGTGAATGAGTCCCACATCCACAATGAGAAAATAGAATAAGTATGAGAAGCGATCATTATGTGGGTCGCGAAAGTGAAAGGGTCATTTTGTAGAATGTGGGATTATGGGTTGCGAGACACAAATATGAGGGAAAAAGTTAAATGGAAAAACTGGTGTCCCACATCTGCGTTCAAAGAAATGACTAAGTATGAAAAAGGTAAAGGGTGTAATTTGGAGGAAGCAAATATAGATGGGTCATTATAAGTGTTGTGTGATTGTGGTACATGAGACATGGGTATTTGCAAGACAAGAATTGGTTTGTCTCCCATAGCATATAAAAATGACCAAGAGTTGGGATTGCAAAAAAACAAAAAATTGACTAAGTAAATTTATACAGGCTTGCGGGTCTGTGGACCTAGGAATTTGGTGTTGGCCCAATCCGCAACCCACATTTCAAAGAGGAAATGTGAATAAGTAAATAAAATACAAGGAACAAATAAAAACAAGTGGAAAAAAATAAGGATGGATAAGTGTGTACTAAATTTGATCCATGAATGTAGATCAACAACTATTAACATACATGAGGGGACCCACCGATGATGAAAATGGACCCCAAGGTACCTAGTACAATATAGCAAGTTTGAATAGAGGATATTATGTCATACACTCATAAAATCAATCAATCATGATTCAGTGATGTAAACCCATTATCAACTGCGAGGAATCCTATCACTTAGGACTACAAGCTCCGAGGTACTAGCTAGTTTCTAGATCCATCTTCTAGATAATGTGTTGATGTTGATAGAAATAGATATATCAAAGGAGGGCCTTAATGTATCCCAATCAATCAACATGAAACATACACTAAGATATGATGTGAAGAGATAGAATCACCAACTATAACTGATAGAAGGATGGATAACTCAGATGTTCAATAGGACAACAGATGGTCAACTCAAGTTTAACTTCCCTTGAACATAGAGCATGATGTAATGATGAATTGGAAGAAAGACTCAAGATAACCATGATATAGTTCAATAATGCAAGAGGCATTGAAGCAATCTCTATAATGGCTAGAAGAGTAACTAGTTGAAGGGGTATATGTGACTCATATGAATGGTATATGGCTCCTAAGAAAACTATAACCGACTATAAGATAATGACACAAATAGGTTCCATGTTCAAGACCAACATGGCTAATGTTTCCACTTTTATAAATTTAGATCAATGGTAAAAAAATACCCTCAATATTTTT
Source organism: Picea abies (assembly GCA_900067695.1). Lineage (NCBI taxonomy): Eukaryota > Viridiplantae > Streptophyta > Pinopsida > Pinales > Pinaceae > Picea > Picea abies. The sequence continues at coordinate 11,703 of CBVK0100890286.1, read as the reverse complement.
TTGATTGAATGTCTCCATTATTTAACAAGTGCGAGAGAGAGACAAAAGTGTTCTCAATAGTGTGCTTTTAATTTAGTTTTTGTAAGATGAAAAGAGAGGTAAAAGTATACTCATGAGGTGTCTTTTTCATGGTAAATTAGGGAGAATTAAAAAGAGTTAAAAATGATCTCATCATGTGTCTTTTTCATGGTTTAGAGAGCAAGAAAAAGAGTTAAAAGTTATCTCATTTGGTGAGAACAAGTGGCTTAACAACATGCATCTACGTTCCAAGTGCATGAAACCAGCTTAAGCAACATGAATGAAAATGGGTACAGGTAGGTGAAGTCCACTCATAGTAGTGGTTCTCTACATGGATGATGGTCACAAAATGGAGGAAAAATAATGCAATTGGTGAGAGTTCAAGTGTGATTGAAATGGCACTAAGAGGGATCAAGGAAAACAATTGTCCAAAAGTAGGCACCAAGACATAAGCAACAAAAAACATGAGACTGTAAAGTAACATACAAGTAATGGGAACCCCCTTCGGATATGGTTAGAACATATATGAAGAAATAAGGAGGCTTAGCTTCAAATCATGGTGGGTCCATAAGAGGGTTCCTAGGCCTACAGGAAATCATAACATGGGCACCATATGTAAATCAAAGTGATAACTATGACACCAATGAAGGGTAGGCACTACCATTCAAGTTACGACATGGAAAATGGAGTGGATAATGTCACAACTTGATAGGATTGAACCTAAGGCACTGTGATGGAAAAGGGACAATTTATGACAAAAAAAGGTGATGAATGTAAGAATCTATCCCTATATGATGGTTTTATACACATGCCTCAAGTTCAGTGAATGTCGTTAAAATCCTAGAAAAATGTGACTATTGTCTTGTCACAAGTCAAGAATAGATCCAATGTCGAAATTCCATGGAACAGAACTAAAAAAAATGACAAAAATTCCCCAAAAATGAAAATGATAGAAGCAACTTACTTGGTGTGTATTATGAAAAGGGATTTTATTGACCCAAAAGTGGTGAAACAATGTGGTGAAAAATGTCATTTTCATATTTTCCATTGGTGAAACTAGAGAGCTTGAGAAAAAAACCCTCCTTCTAGATATATCTTCTGGACTAGATTATGGGAGATTCAAACAATGAAATTACGAACCATTAGTTTCGAGTAATTCTTGATTCCCTTTCCTATCATTTCATTGGATTTTTCTTGCATTTTACTAACTAATATTTTTGGGGGAGAGACCACATATGGTAAGTCAATGTGGTCATAGGATATCATTGGGCTCAACAACGACCATTCATGGACTGAAAATGGGATCACTAAACAAGGAGAAAGGATCACTGAAGATATCCCTAACCTGGACAAGTATGGGGTCATTAGGACCAACCAAAGGAGGGTTAAAATGAGGTGGAGGACTTTCATTTGACTTCAAAGGTCTCACTCTCCTAAGACATTTATATCTGACTCTTTCAAATCTATATCACCTACCCATCTTCACTTCATATGTGGGTTTTCCTCAATTATAGGTGCAAGTCCTTTTTGTAACCCACATGTAACAACCATGACCAGTGAAGGTACCCTTTATTAAGGTGGGAACCCTCTGGGGGAACTGAAACATAGATTCAACATATACCCCAACTATCACAAGAATTTCCCACCCATAGTCACCTCTATAGCTACCTAGGAAATGTCACTATGGCTACCACCTCAAAATCGGTTACTAGGTGAACAATCGAAGGTCTGACCACACATATGGGCATAGAAACTAAGCCTGAAGCCTCAATAATAATTACCTATCACATAGGCATCAAACGTTTGAGACCCTTATACACCTAGTATCCAAAGAAATATAGAAAACACCAAGACAAGAAGAGAGGGTATATCACTCTACTTTCCCTGATACAACCTCGTGATCGAAACTTGTGTTAGATGATCTTCCTGACACACTCATTGTGATAATTGATTTGAGAACTCTTTAGTGACTTCTAGGTTTAATCTGAGTGGCCTTGGAGAGTTGACTCTCCAATCCTAGAACAAGGACCTAATCCTATCTGTGTTAGTTTGATATCCAGAAAAATATTCTATTTGATTTTAAATTACACATTATTTTTCTTATGGTTATTGATTAGATAAGGGAGCAAATGAAACTTCAATGATTTTTTTGACTCTTTATTAATCCAAGGAAGAGAAAATATGCTTGCAAAAGATGCAACTTTCACTTTCAATGAACTCTAACTAAGGAAGAGAAGATAAGGTTTTCCTTTTCAGTTTTCAAAATCACAAGGATAACCTCACAATCATGCAACAACCATGTAATGAAAACCAAATAAATACACAAAATCCTTGAATGCAAAACACACCAATGCAATCTCTTTCAAAGCACCCAAAAGCTTTACCCTAGAATTTTTGTTTGTTTGTTTGTTTGTTTTGAAATGAAATTATATTCTAATCTAAGAAAATGAATATGCATATCAAACCAAAAAAAAAAGTAAAAGTTCTATGTGATATTGGTAGTGATGCCCCTAGACACACTCCAATGTGTACACGAGATCTAAAAACCAAAACTTGAGGGAAACACCTAGCAATGAAACACCTTTTAACAAACACAAAATGGATGTAAAAGGGAGAAAGACACACTACCATATCTAAAAATATATTTTGGGGACACTGCCCAGATCACCACTCACTAGGAAGCTAGCTCACTCAAAAAAGAAAACCAAACAAAAACACTCAAGACACCTCAAACTTAGTTCAAACTAAAAAAAGAAAATAAGAGGCTTAAAAAGAGAAGATATTTATAATATCATACCTATAACATACTTACAAGACAAGGAAAAGTTCATATTTGATCATGGAAAATAAAAAAAACTTAAAAAATAGTCACCTACAAGGAAAATCATGTACAAGTAGGTATGTAGCTAGTGACCATCTACAGGCGGTCACAACCAAACAATTATGTATCTTGCAACCGATTTTTCTAGTTTCAACCAGTCAGTTGCGACCATTTAGAAAATTAGGGAAAATTCCCCAGATCGGGCCTAGTTCTAGCATATCTAAAATATCTAGTCTCTCAAAGAGTAATAAGGAAGACTATTGATCTATAGAAATAGGTTCCATAGGTAAAGAAACAAGTAAAACACAACTAAGGAAGAATCAAAGATTCATTCGCCAACAGAGCTGCCAATTATTTTTGCAGACAAATATCACCTATGGATAAGAAAGACCTCCCTTGGATATTCCCTTGATCCAAGACTAACAATAGGATAGAACAAAACACAATTTTCCCTATATCTACTAGATGTGTTCCTATTTAAGAAAGAATATATAATCACATACCTTTGAATTTGTGGTTTTTATTACATATCCTGGCTATGGAAGCTTCGAAGATCTAGCTCCTCCAGCCTGCTTCCTGCACACAAGTGACAACAAATACCAATTCTCAAACCTTCTTAAGATTTCAGAAAACTCAGATATAGCCTAGATCTAATCTGATCTACTCAACACAATATCATATCTAACACAAGCAAGTATTGAACGTTGAATACATAAGGATTGAAATGAGAAAACCATGTAGATTTATATATAAATAAAAAAGAGAGTGAATACATCAACATGTCATACCTTTATTCATGATGCATTCCTCCTAAGATATTTTCTCTTGTTCCTCTATAGCCCTCACACAAGAAAGGTTAACCTTATATGAAGATTGATTTATTGTGGAAGAGCTCTTATGAAATTCATGTGGCATGTACCTATAAATGATTCATCCTCCTCTTTCCCATGGAATTCCTTCCTTATATAGATTGGTAAAGGTTGTTAAGAAAGGTTTCTAGATATCTATAAATCAATGAAATTGATCGGATTGAAAGTTCCCAAACTCATATAATGAGAGAAACAACTCAACCAATGTTGATCTCCTCATTAATCACTAATTCTGGAAGGCACATAGGTGGTCATGGGATGACAATATTGCATCCAATGACCAGCCACACACTATCTTTGGGTTCAACAATGACTAGTTGTGCTTTGTCAAGCAGTTAAGGCATGGAAGTCCAAACAAATAGGGGAAATCTAGAGAAAAAGAGTGTGCCTCGACAATGAAGCATCAACCGGTCCTCTATGAGTCCCTAGGGTGGAAAATAAGGCAATAATGTTGGCAAATATTGAACAAGCAATGAATACGTGTTGATGGTTGTTGTAACAACTGATTCACCCCCCCTCTCAGTTGTTTTAGTATTTCCAACAAATAATTGGTACAATACTCATAAAATTTGTTATTGAGCCTAGTCCTATTTACTTGCATATACTCTCCAAAATTCCAAAAGGTATACTAAATAAATTAGGTAAGATCTATTTTAATTATTTATGGTAAGCTCTATTTCAATTATTTATGGAAGGGAAGTGTAGATTATTTGGGATCCCATTTGGTCAGTTGGTGGGTTTTATCGAAACCTAAGCACCTTGGTGGATAGGGTTTAAATGATTCCTATGTTTTCAACTATGCACTGGTAGTGAAATATTTATGGAGTTTTCTGACTATTGAAAGTCTTTGGCGATGAATTCTGGTTGTAAAGTATATTGATCTAGATTCTATTGTAGATTGGATTTGCGGACCAATTAAGTTCTTTACACATTCTTCTTGTCAATGGTGCTCAATATCATAAGCTTCCCTAGTTATTGATGAATATTTAGCATCGAAAGTCGGATCGAGTGATTAGGTACGCTTTGACATGGATACCATTGTCCGTTGTGGTGAGAACAAATTTTATGCCTATCAATTTAGTGCATGTCCTCAGGGAGTTTGGGCATTTCCTGCTCAATCAATTAGTTGATCCATTTTGCATGAATATATGGATGCAAGGATGGTTATAAGTGGAGGTTCTATTTCTTTATGATCAGTGGTGACTTGCATGGGATCTTTACCTTACAAAATTTTGAAAGGCATGTATTCATCTTTTAGATGCTAAATATGAGCTTGACCATAATTTTAACAAATTGAAGGGTTTGTACTTGACCAATCTTAGATACTAGGCCATCATGTAGGATAATGAAAATGGTGATATTTAGTGGTATAAAAAATCATGGAAGATACGAGCACCACAAAAGAGCATCATTTGTTTCTGGCTCATGATAAAATCTAGTGTTCTCACATGGGATAGGTTGCAAATCCATGGGAAACAAGGTCCAGGTTTTTGTATTTTATATAGAGATTCAGTTGAAACAAATCCTCAGTTGTTCATGGAGTGTGCCTTTTCTCGACATTTCTAGATAGATATTGGAAACTAGCTTGGGCTTCCCAACTTATGGGATAAGTCTACTCTAGCAGAATCCTTTCAAACTTTTTTCACTTGCTAGGTGCTAAAATGTTTTAAGATCCTTCTGATCTTGGTCTCATGGGGTATATGGATCTTCAAAAATTCTAGTATTTTTTAAGAAAAAAACATTCCTTCAATCTAGGTTTCACAAAATGTACTAGGACTACTACAACATTTCAAGGTTGCTCTAAAAAATAAAAGGCTTAGGGATCTGGGATTTTTTCTATGGATAAATCTTGTGTTTGGGGATTTTTTGACAAATCTTGTCAAGACATATATCAACAATGTGTTTTAGGTTTTTTTTTTTTTTTTTTTTTTTATGCTCACTAATTTTTTGGGAAGGCCTCTCTATGAAAGGGAACCAACAAAACAATGTGTTTTAGGTTTTTTTTTTTTTTTTTTATGCTCACTAATTTTTTGGGAAGGCCTCTCTATGAAAGGGAACCAACAATAAAGGAGATATGAATTCCCTCCTCATCCTTCTAAATTTTGCAGCCTCTCTGAATGCGCATGAATTATAGGTTTTTGGAAACTCGAGTTTGGTTATTGTCTAGATGAATGTAACTCTCAGTCTTGGTAATTTGGCGCTAGCACAAATTGGTCAAAAAAATGAAATTAATTTCTTCTACTTTTACATAGGTCAGTTTTAGGGATAGATGTCATGAAGACAATACACTTGTTGACAATTTGTCCAAGGATTCCTTATTGTTGCAAAAAAATCAACTATTTATTAATGAATTATCATCTCTAGTACGGTATGTTCTTTTCTTTTTTTGCGTTCTAGTTTATGTATGATTTATTCTCCGGAATGAGATAGATAATCCCTCTAGCTCTTTTTATGTTTTATTTATATATTACAAGGTTGGTTAGTCTTTCTTAACAACCCGTGACCTTCTTTTTTAACAGTCTTATTAATGATCTTGATTGCTTAGCACCACAATGACTTTAGAATGCATGTTTTTTTTAATAATAGCTATAAAAAAATTCGAGGATATATATATATATATATATATATATATAATCACATTATGTGTGTTTTCTTTTTATATCATAATTACAAATATTTTTGTATGCACTTTTTTTTCATATAATTTTGTACTAGGAATTCAATATAGTTAGGATTTAATTCCATCTCTATAACCAACATTACTTCAAATGATATAAATTCCACAAAATCCTTTTTTCGTGTTTTTCTTAATGTACAATACAATACGTTCTTGTCGAAGAATATTTTTAATCATTATATACAAGGAAATAATAATTTATTGACAATTATTTATCTTTAAACTTTAGTGTTTCAAGAATAATAATTTTTACATTTACTGTGAACATCTATTTTATTAAATTTGGGTTAATAAAGTAGAATCTAGACTGAAACTTTCTAAATTTAATTTATGAAAGTTTTAATATCATATTTTTTAAAGTGAAAATTTGAGTTCAAAAATTGATAATATTAGTTTTTCAAAAGTGTGATTTTTTGTTCTAAAGATGTGAATTTTAAATAATTTTAAACCAAAAATTGTGATTTATGATCTCAAAAGTGTGATTTTTAATTTTAAAAATTCAATTTTTAATTCCAAAATTTATTTTTCCATTTTTGAAATACAAAAGTGTTAGTTTCAATTTCAAACTTTTGAATTTTGATTCCAAAAGAGTTAATATCTAATTTCTACAATGTGTATTTAGATTTCAATGTTTATTTATTTTTAATGTGTATATAATATCTAAATCCAAGATTAGTGTATAGTTGTCAACATATTATTTTCCTAGATGTGTATGCATAATATCACTATAACACCCATTGCTAAATATATCAAGATTGAAGAGATGCAATAAAATAAAAACAATGGACAACAATCATTGTATCCCAATGTTGTACTTTTGAATAAATATTTAAGGAAACATCACTCAGATAAAGTCTCATTCATCAACATCACTCCCACTCTCAACATTATTGTCCATATATTATTTTTGTGATTTATTTGTTGTGAATCCCTTCTCAGATATTTTGATTTTCTCTCATGTCCATGTTTCCCTTGGTAATCATACCCACGTGATGTTATTGACACCAATCAACATATTTTATTTTGAACCAACAACCCATTGTTGTTTTTTATTTAAACAATATTAGTACAAATATTTATTAACATTTGATGTTCCAGTTGGATTCTACCATTGAAGCTCTACTTTGAAAGACTTTATATTAGCAGATGGATATCAATAAACACTTCCTTTTCTCCTACCTAACCATATCCCAATTTTGATCTGGTGATTGTATTATGAGTATTTGTCCCTCTACAATATCATCCTTTGGATAAAATGGATCTTTGGGCTTGTTACATATATGTACAACATATCAATCCTCAATTTTGGGGGCATTTCGCTCAAGTACACTTCCATAACTTCATGTGAGGACTTTGTAGGAGCATTGTTTCTTATTTCCTACACTATTGATGGCCAAAAATTATCCATTGAGTGATCAATGATATAAAAGGGAGTTTCCAAAACTTTATATATATTCTCCCAATTAATTCTCTTTGGATTTCAATATTGTTCATGTCCCTTATCAATCCTTTTCTTTCAAAACAAAATATATGATTCTAATCCCTTTTTTATTTCATCCATATCAGAAGGTATCCTTACCTATAGATTTAACAATATATCTTTCCCCATTTTAAAGTCTACACTGCTATTAGGAAAATAACACCACACATTAATATGAGGTGATGAATTTTCATCCCTAAGTGAGGCTTTATATTTCATAACTGGCATATCATCAATGAGATGGAATTTGACCTATTATCAATATCCTATAAGTATTCATCATCTCTGGCAATGAAAATATGTCATTTCACATTAGTTTAGATGATAAAATGCCATAAGTTCCATCTATTTCTTCATGTGTGTGTCTCACAAGGAGGAATCCAAATTCAATAATGTCAAACACCCCCTTGATGGTAAAATGGATACACATGAAAACACAATGATTTTCTTATCGCCCACACAATTTTCCATTTGCATCAATAATATTGGTGGAAAATTTCTATTTTACCTACAAAAGTTTTTATTATCAACACTTATCCCATGATATTTCAAATCACCTTGCCTATAGATCGATCATTTTTCATAAGGCTTATCTTATAATAGAGCTTCATGCAATGTTTCTTTGATGCTCCCCTTTTGTGAAACAAATCATCATATTAATCCACCATTGGTTCTTCAAGATCCTCTAGACATTTAGCTAATGAATTCAAATTGAAATTTAAACCCATCTCCAAAAACAAAACATCAAAGTGGCCAAATCCCCTATCATTGTGTCCATGTGTAAGCATACTAATCAAAGAAATGGGAAGATTCATGACATTAATAACCTCTTCCTTCTTACAAAACCTTGGTATAGAAGTTTTTTACTTATCCATCTTGTCATGAAAAATTATCAATTAAGTTCTTGGACACTTCTCCAAAGATAATATATGGGCATTATACTTATGTCAACAACTTCCAATATAGTGATTATGGGTTGTCTGAACTTCTCACAATCATTCTACTTCGGATGGATCAATAGTATCCCTAAGCTTTATCATGATTGAAATACAATCATTACACCTTGAAAACAAGTTGTTCTTCATGATTGCAACATCAAGAAATTGATTTCTCATTAATTTGTTGAAATTTGATTGTAACACTAGAGAAAGACCAATTCACTAGATGTCCTCATTAAATATCTTGCAAATCAAACCCCAAGACATATTAAATGTAAATAATTTGGGAGGTTCCATTGTTCCATATTAACTTACTAGATGTGTTATATGTGGATCCTTATCTGAATTTTTCTCTACAATCTTATTAATATTGGCTACTATTTAAATAGATGTGATCTATATTTTTGCAATCCATGGTTTCCATTCATGGCCCTCAAATCATTATTTATAAATAGATTCTTATAATGGTATAAAGTGTTTATTTTTATTTCCTAATATTTAAACCATGCATTTTGATAGACATCTATTCCATCAAACTTCATTGTAAGTAGAGTTCTTTTATTTCTTTCTCCTTGTATCACAATAACACCATTTGATGCTAGATAATTTAATACAAACTTTCTTTTAGGAATTTTCATTCATGAGATGCACCTTCCTATTACCCTTAACCATTAACTAAAATCAAAATTTTGAAATACAATTTTTTTACGACAAAATGCTATGCTCATTTTTTCATAAAATGCACTTTTATCAAATGTTTCTACTGATATTATGCTCAAATTTATTTTATAATATGTTATCCTAATTTGGAATTTTACAATATTACATGGAATCGTCGTCACAATTTTTATATTGGCACAGTATACATTATCCATAGGTGAATACACCATCTATAGAGGACATGATTTGAATACTTCCCAAAAGTTGACACTATGTTTCTTTGCATTTTTTTTAATATCACATCTAAAAGGGAATCATTAAGTTCAAATAAGTAGTTTGTAGACCATATTTGGAGACCACCTTCTCACAAGAAATGTTTCTCATAATGGATAGAGAATTTCTGGACCAAAATTTCAAATCCATTACTATCTAGTGATGCAAATTTCACCACCTCTCCTTCTAAAAAATTTGAAATTATTCCCCTAGCAATATAATTTGGTTATGAAGAACATTAATGGAATCAATTAATATTTTATCCCATAAAATTAATGTTGTGATTTTGGTTTTCATGTATCACTGAACCCTCAAATTTTTGAATGATTTCAACATTTAAGAATGAAAATATACTGAAATCCACCATTTTTTATTGGCTAAGATAAAAGGATGCCAAGCCATAAATCCAATGAGTAAATGTCACAAGTAAACACTAGGTCCTTCACCAAGACACTAAGTGAAAAGGATCCCAATAGCTTCCCTTCAATAGAACCATTTTCATCTACATTAGTCACAAGACCTACGGAAATTCAATCTCTACAATCTCAAAATCTATGTAACAATATAAATTTTGTAATAAGAAAAGAAATCCTAGATTCATGTAGAATATTTTTATCTCCACTATTAGAATTGGTACTAGTTTTCTCCTTCAACTCAAGATGTTGTAGAGAGCATTTAATGTGGTTAAAAATCTATTATGCATCTCATTCAATAAAATAACCTTTTATTTTTGACAATGTATATGGACCTCTTGATGCATACGACAATTGAACATCTCCATCAAAAACCTTAGTGTGATTTACAATGAAACATCCATGGTTGATGTCATTGTTGTGCAATTTCTTTAGACTACCTGGGAAGACTATTCATTTCACAATTTTTAATCCATTGAATAATCAATAACTATTTATTATTATAATTTACTTTATTATATATGATATTTAATAATCAATAATCATATTATTAATTTTTATTCTAAGAGAATGTCTTCCCAATGTTGTCCAAACATAAACACTCCCTCTCAATGAGGGAGACATTATTCATCATGCCAATCTTATCTCTGAAGTATACAAACTTCACCCAAGACTCATGACACTTGTCTGCTAGTCTTGGGATACATCTCTCTCCCACCTAAAGTGAGGAGAAACTCCTTATGTGACTCTCCCTTTTGATCCAATTGACTCTCTCTGAGATTAGGCTCACTCTGGGTCTACATGTAATAGCATATAGAATCTTGAGTCTTTATCATTCCTTGTCAAATCACCATGACTAGGAAAAATACCACCCCAGGATATTTCACCACAAGTACACACATGTGAGTGAATGTCAACCTGATGCTAACTAACATGTGGAAAAAACACTTCAAGCGCCTCGAGTCCATATTATTCCTTGTCATGATCAAGGAAGTACTACGTCTAGGCCCATTTACCACAACTGCACCTTTATGACAAATGTATTCTATCTCCCTTGGTTTGCAGCCCAATCTAAGAGAAGTTATGCCCAATTTTGAAACATAAACACTCACTCTTAGCTAGGGAGGTATTTTTCCATAGCAGTACACAAATAATGTCCAAAGACATGCAGTCTCTACTAGTGGTACACAACCACCATAGTAGCAAAAGGTTTGTCACACATGGCACTCCCATGTGGACTTCTAGAGGCTACTCCATCTAGGAACACTTAGGGTCAACTCCCCATAGTATGTGACATCAAGGGTCAACTCCCTTGACATGTCCTCATGTGCTCTCCACATGGGACGTTGGGATATAATCCCAAATGAACTTATCCCTTCTAAAATAATTATTCTCACATATCAACTCAACTCAATTCACAGAGGAGTATGATCTAGAGAAAGTTCATCACACATGGCACTCCCATGTGGACTTCTAGAGGCTACACCCTCTAGAAACACTAGGTTAAACTCCCATAGTGTGTGATGTCAAGGGTCAACTCCCTTGACATGTCCT
>CBVK0100890211.1:0-13318 GCA_900067695.1 Picea abies | reverse complement strand
GGAGTTTTACCATGTCCCTTTGGAGAATTCGGAAGAGGTCTTGAATTGGTAGAAGAAGAAGAAGAAGATGATGATGGAGGAGAGGGTGGTGGAGAAGCACCATTCCCTCCATTTTCATTTGGAGTTTTATCACCACTGTCTCCTTTATGCTTTGAAGGGTTGGAGCCTTCACCTTGTAACCTTGTATTCCTTTCTATCAAGATCTTCATCATCTCTCTCATTTCCATGACAACTTTTCTGAGATCTTCATCTTCTGTAGGAACATGTTCATGACTCTCTTCGTGAGCCATACTTGGTGAATGCCTCCTTGAAACTTGCGGTGATGGTATATGTTTTATCCTTGAAGGATGAGAACTTGGCTCTACAAGTTGACCTTCTCCTCTTATGAGTTTAAACCTTGTGAGCATCATAAAACAAAACACTTGCAAATAATCAAGTCTTCAAAAACCTAAGCTCTGATAGCAACTTGATCTAAAAATGAAGAAGACTTGTATTCTTGAAAATATTTGCAAGTTAAATTTATGTGTTAAAAGCAAATGGATCAAATTTGCAACACAATTTTAATAGGATTTACTCATTCAAGATGCATATAAACAACAACATAATCAATGAACATAAAACACATAACACAACAAATGATAAAGGAGTTCACCCCTCTCTTGGGTTACATCTCCTGGTCCAGCTTCCAATGGATCATTTGTATTATTTTCTCCAAGTGCTCAAAAATGTACTTTACAATGCTCAAAATTCCAAATAGACTGCTCCAATGGATTCAGAACGTCCAAAAATCCCTAGCTGGGCTTTTTCGGCACCTCGTTTGGCCAAAAAATGAAGTAGATAGGCTTCCTGGAAGTCTCCCCTTCAAGCTTGTTGTCTCTGCATCTACAAAACGCACCTCTCTTGGCTCAACCTAGCCCACATGCAATTTAAAGCGTAAAAACTTGGCACTGGGCGCAACCGCACAACCGGTCCAAACTGTCGAACTGTTACGCGCCGGCCCTAACTACCAAGGCCCGTGGGCACATGGTAGTCACATGACCGCGTTGTAACACGACATAGCTTAAGTTTTTAAAACCGTTGATAACCGTAACATTAAACCCGCACGCATATATATATTGGTCACATGGCATACCAAACCGCACATATATTTAAACGGTTATAACATAGTTACGGTGGGTAACCGTCGTAGCTCCGGTCACATACAATATAACATATAACCACGGGCCGAGGCTTAGCCCCGGCCCGGTCCACGCCCCCACATACATTTAAACAATGTTAAATACAATGCATTACATATATATATCAAGGAACATGTGTGGGAACGTCGGTTGGGCGGCCTTTCCCAAAGCTTTACCCTGCCCCGGAGGTCATGGGGTCGACTCCTGCTAAGTGCAAAATTTTTAACCAACAAACAGGGGACACGTGGCAGCCTTTGATTGGGCCACGTGTCGCCATCCCATTCGCTACCAACAAACCACGTCACATGCCAACTGCCCAATAACTGTCTACCATGTCAGCATATGGCCTGCCACATCATTTATACGACCTGCCACATCATCGTCCGTACGGACTGTACGGACTGTACAGTCAACATCCCTTTTTTGCCTGTTTGCCATTTTGAAAAGAACGCGATATCTCTCGCTCTCGACGTCCGTTTGAACCCAAACGAGTTGCATTAAGTTCGCAATGACGAGACCTACGCTCTTGTTTTATTTGAAGCAATTTCGATCACTTTGAATTTTTGAGCAAAATTTGATCCCCTGATCACTCTTCAACCATGGGCCTGACAACCCACTTCTTCAGCTAATATTCAACTCAACTCCAACCAGGTGAGGATAACAACAATGGTTCAGTGTGGCTCAGGAAACATAAGACATCAAACCAGAAATGGTTAAGGTACGAACTTGGATTTGCAAGTGTGGATTGGATTCAAGGACAACACAGGTCGGCTTTCCCTTCCCGTGAGCGGTTTTCTTAGCTGTGCGTGCAGGTTGCAGAGGTCGATCGCAGAGGGAAAATGGGATTGACAGAGAATCATGAATGGAAAACGAATTCCCCCAACACGGTTTGACTCTTGGGTTTTAATTGCATGAGCCCAGGTCGACACCTATCTCCCTGGAGCTGCATACACTCCATTTAGCATACGTTCCCTTTCCAGGAACTTAGGACAACACTCAACATGCCCACCTTAGCCTTCAGGAATTAATAATAAAATATTATTCCTTTAGAGGTAAGCCCCCTAGATTAGCTCCTAGGCCCAAATACTTAGCCCCCTCATCCTACCTAGTGGAGCTTAGTCCCCCATACTCTTTATTCGTAGTCGGTCTACATGCAACGATGTTTATATTTTATTAATGATCTGCATAATTACATATACAAAATCAGGCTCATGGCCTTAAGCATCTAGGCTCTCCGGCCTAATAAACATATAAGTATTCAACTTATAAACACTTGGCTCACCATCCTATAAACATAATTACAATTCAGGAATATAATTGGGGCTTGTCCTTTGGGTATTTCAATCCCCTCCCCTTATTTTTGCACTGTCCTCAGTGCAACTCTTTACACAACATCAACAAGATTTTCAAAATCTTCAAAAAGATGCGGGTATTCTGCCCGCATAGCATTCTCATGCTCCCATGTCGCGTCCTTAGGACCGTACCAAGTCCAATGGACCTTTACAAGCCCTACGGCTCGATTCCTGAGTTGTTTTCTCTTCCAGTCCAATATGCGCACCGGATGCACCTGCAAGACGCCTTCTTGCTCCACCTGAATTACATTCCAATCGATTGCATGATTAGCATCAAGTATATATTTCTTAAGAAATGAAATATGAAACACATTATTTACAATCATGGATGCAAGCAATGCAAGCATATATGCAACTGGTCCAATCCTTTCTAGGATTTCAAATGCCCCACAAAATATGGCTACCAACTTTGAACAGTTTCCGTGCCTCAAAGAAATTCTATTGGCTTTCAATTTCAGGGAAACATGATCACCCACTTTAAACTCCCCGTGGGTTCTATTCTTATTAGCATAAATCTTTTGCCTGTCTTGGGCAACTTTCAAATTCTGCTTAATCTTCAACATTTGTTCTTCCATTTCCTTAAGCAACTCTGGCCCAATCACTGCTCTGTCAGCTGGGTTATCCCAACTTATTGGATTGTTTCACTTTCTACCATAAAGTGCTTCGAACAGGCTCATCTTCAATGATGCTTGATACCCATTGTTGTAGGAAAATTCTACCAAGTGTAAGTAGTCTTCCCATTTAGATGGTTTGTCCATCACATACATCCTTAGCATATCTTCTATCACTTGGTTCACCCTTTCTGTCTTCCCATCAGAATCAGGATGATAAGCAGTGCTGAAGTTCAGATTCGTTCTGAACCCTTTGCATAACCCCTTCCAGAACTTTGAGATAAATTTTGGGTCTCTGTCAGACACAATCGTCTTGGGAACACCGTGCAATCATGCTATTTCCCTCATAAAGATATCGAAAACATTAGTTGCCTTGTGAATAGTCTTTAATGGAATAAAATGGGCAGCTTTCGTAAGCTTGTACACCACCACCATGATTGAATCATGCTGCTTGCCAGTTCTAGGAAATCTTGTGATGAAATCCATTGTCACCACTTCCCACTTCCACTCAGGAATGGGTAAAGGATGTAGCAACCCTGCCAGGTGCCTATGCTCAGCTTTAACCTTCTGGTATTCCATACATCTGGCGATGTATTCTGCAATTTCCTTCTTCATACCTGGCCAAAAGTAATGGCTCTTGACTACTGCCACAGTTTTCTGATATCCAAGGTGCCCAACATATAGCACATTATGCATTTCTTTCAAAATCATAATTTTCAATTCTTGGAAATTAGGTACATAAACTCTATGTTTGTACAGGAGTGTTCCATTAGCCTCCAATTTATAATCTTCCACTCTATGTAGCATATTACCTTGCTGTAGCTTTGATACCAGTTCCATGCACTGCAAGTTTGCATTTGTAGCTTCCAAAATTCTTCCTTTAATATCAATTTTATACATGCTAATGGTCGTATCACATAGTTCATGCACTCTCCTGCTGAGTGCATCAACCACTTTGTTCTCCTTTGCTTTGATATGCTTGATATCAAAGTCGTACTCGCAAAGGAATTCCAACCATCTACTTTGCCTAGCATTCAAGGTTGGCTGATCAAACAAATATTTCAGACTGTTATGGTCTGTCCTCAGTTCGAACCTCCTTCCCATGAGGTAGTGCCTCCATTTCTTCAGAGCGTGAACGATGGTTTCCAACTCTAAATCATGAGTGGCATAGTTCTTTTCATTCTCTTTCAGCTTCTTGGACTCATAACATACCACAAGTCCATTCTGGCTGAGGAATCCTCCTAGTCCTTCTTTGCATGCGTCTATACACACTACAAAATCTTCATTCGGATCTGCAATCCTTAGGATTGGAGCACTGGTTAACAACTGCTTCAATTGTTGGAAGCTTTTCTCACATTCTTCTGTCCATTGAAATTTCTTCTCCTTCCTTTGCAAGGAAGTGATAGGGTGAGCTATCCTTGAGAACCCTGCAATGAAACTTCTGTAATAGCTAGCTAGACCCATAAAGGATTTGACTTCTGACACATTCTTCGGCACTGACCATTCTCTGATGGATTATATCTTCTCAGGATCCACGACTATCCCATCCTTTGAAATGATATGCCCCAAGTAATGGATCTACTTTTGATAAAATGAGCACTTGCTCAATTTGACATACAGATGATGCACTCTTAGCACCTGCAACACCATCTTCAAATGATGTTCATGCTCTTCCTTTGACTTAGAATACACTAGGATGTCGTCCAAAAAGACTATGACAAAATTGTCTAGATATGCCTTGATTACACCATTCATAAGGCACATAAAAACAACAGGTGCATTTGACAACCCAAATGACACCACTGTGAATTCATAATGACCATACCTTTTTCTGAAGGCGATCTCGCTGATGTATTCATCCTTTATCCTTACTTGGTGATACCCTGCCCTGCCATCTATTTTTGAAAATATTTTAGCATCCTTCAACTGATCAAAGAGATCATCGATCCTTGACAAAGGATACTTGTTCTTAATAGTCACTTTGTTCAGCTACTTGAAATCGATGCACAATCTCAATGTCCCATCCTTCTTCTTCACGAACAAGACCAGGGCACCCCAAGGTGACACACTTGGGCGTATATACCCCTTCTTCAAAAGTTCTTAAAGATGTAATTGCAGTTCTTTCATCTCTGGTGTACTCATTCTGTAAGGAGTTTTTGACACTGGAGCTGCTCCAGGCATCAGGTTTACAGAGAAATCAATATCTCTCTTCAGGGGTAGTCCTGGTACCTCCTAGAATACATCTTCAAAATATTTTAATATAGGACGGTCTTCAAGATTTGACACCTTATCCTTAGGCGTTTCCTCCATATGGGTTGCAATTAATTGACAACCATTCCTGTAGCACTTCTTAAGCTGCATTGCTGAAATTTCTCTAACAGTAACTTCCCTTGGAATTCCCTGCACCTTCCTTGTGTTTCCTTCCTCATCCAAGAAAGTGAATGCCTTGTTACGAAAATCTAAGATGGCATGGTGCTAGTCCAACCAATCCATCCCAATTAGACAGTCATAGGAACCTAAAGGTAAAATGTTCAATTCAGCCCTTGTTCTCAGTCCACTCATGTCTACTAGACATGACTTAACCAACTCAACAACCTTTCTCTTGGCTCCTGTAGCCAACTGCACTAACCAAGATTTTCCATGCTTTCTTCTTGGTAAATGCAAACTTTCCACCATTCTAGGATCTATATAACTATGACTAGCTCCTGAATCAATTAAAATAGTAATGGGTTGGTTGTTGATCATACCTTCCACTTCAATCATATGTGACTGATATTCTTCTTGCTTGTTGTCTAGGGATGAGTATATCCTTGGTACATTTCTGTCCATGTCCTCCACTGTTTCCGCCTGTTGAACATTGTGGACAGTTCTCACTTTGTCATTTCTTTGGGGGAAGTCTCTGTACCTATGATTTCCTTTACAACCCCAACATTCCATAGGTTTCTGCCTTGGAATTTTCCCACCTACTTCAGCCTTCCTGGGCTCTCTAATGCCTGACTATCCTTGAGGATTGTTTTTGAAAAATGATGACTTGGATCCTTTCTTCCTCTATTCCATATTAAAATTCTTCTTGTCTTCCCAAGCCTTTCAGAAAGTAGGATTTTCTCTTTGCTGTTGATATAAGAATTTTTATCTCCTTATCGTTTCTTCCATAGTTTTAGGATCATCATACTGAATCTTGTCACGGATGGAAGGTGGCATTCCACTCAGATACCTTTGAATTTTGACAGTCTCATATTTGATGAACGAAACTTTGTTCGTATTCATCAATGGTCATGCTACCCAGCTTGAGTTCAAAGAAAGCTTTCATCTTTATGTCATAGTATCTCTTAGTCAAGTATTTGTTTTCAAAATACTTCTTGAATTATTTCCAAGTAATACATTTCTCTCTAAATTGTTGCACCTGCACAAGTTGATCCCACCACATGGATGCCTTTCCTTTCAATTGATACATTGAAATTCTTCCTTCTGCATGAGAGGAATAATTCTGCAGTTGGAAATATTTACTCGTGCCAAGCAACCATGTTTCAACATCTTCCTCCTTCTTGTGTTCTTCATTTCACCCTTCAGTTCAACCACTCCAGATCTCCTATGTTTTCTGGTAGGAGATGGGATTGAACTACTGTGTGCCTCCTTATTGGAATGTTTCGGGGAGTGACAATGATGCCTGCTAACGCTCCTTGATCATATTTTCTTCTTAGGGGTCTTGCGACTCCCTATTTTTCTCGAGTCACTCTCCTTATCCAACTTCTTTTTGATTCGCTCTAGACTCTGCATCAACTTTAAGTTGAATTATCCCTGTCGATCCATGGCTTTCATGAGCTTTCTCTTATTTTCTCGGTGAGCCTGGGCATCTTTTTGCAATCTTTCAATGATTTTCATCATATGCCCTTCCTTATCTATATCTTCTCCATGCCCATTGGAGTTTGATCCTTCCACTCCCAAATGGACATCCATTCCTTTTACTTCATTCTCTGAACTAGAAGCATTATGTGCCTCCTCCATTTCTCTGCACTCAATAGCAATTCGATTCGGTTTTGACACTCATTAAACTATGCAAACACAATGTGCCGTCAATCGAAGTTTGTTAGGCCATCAATCCTTAACAATTCCCACAGTATTCATAAACCAATATGATTCAAGAAAACTTTCAAATTCCATTTTCTTTCTGAGCTATGCTCTGCTATAATTTTTGGACACTAGTCCCTTTCTGTCAGCCCTCAACCCATGTGATCATGGGCATGACCAAGCGCTTGATCAATATGTTCTTACTCATGCCTTTGGCTTCATAAGTTTTCAAAGCACCACACAACAATCTCTCAGAGTTTGGATTACTAAACTCACAAAGTAGGGAGGATCTTCAGTCCATGTCTACCCAACATCTGATGGATGATGCTCACTATGGAACCTCATGCATTTGAGTTCCAGGACTTTGGATCTTTGGAGCTTCGGAGGATTTCACATCCACGCATCCAAACCTATAATCTACGAACACTCCCATGTCGCCTTTGGTGATGCCATTACGTCACATCCCTTATGCTTTTCCAATTGCAGGGGCATGCAATGATGGTTTGGAGTAACCTGCCTTTCGTCCCCCAATTCTTCTAACACTGACACATAACCCTCGATGAAACCACGGTTTGGATTGCATGACCGCCTTGGAGTATTAACTTATGTGAAACTCAGGTCCCCGCAATGCTTCTTGACCATCAATCTTGATGTATTGGAATCAATGCCAGTGTGGGTCTGTTGACCTTCAACTATGTTATGTAACCTCAGGGCCCACATAGTACAACTGTCAACATTCTGGGTGGGAGTACATGGCAGGTATAGGAGATGACCTCATCACCTCCAGGTGATGTCATCATGACTCACTATTTCGGCTCTTCGGGCTTCGGGAGTTCTCGCTTCCGCACACACTAATTCTCTTGAACACCGAAATCCCGAACAAGCCCATCTGCTGACATGTGTCCCTCTTAACAGACGGTCTGGATTAACTCCGGACTTCGGAGCTTCGGGATCTTTGGCCCTTCACCATTGCATTTGACCTTTTAACATTGGCTTGATCTTACGATTGAGATGTTCTCCCCATATATATGGTGTAGATCCACTTCAGGGCTTCAAAATTTTGTGCATCAACACCTCCCACTTCTCATGATCTCCAAACTCCAAAGTTACGATCTGTTGTGAGATATACGGCTCACAACCACTTGTGCATAGATCCAACGACCCCAACACCACAAGTGTTGTGATTTATTTCTCTTTGGGAAAATACCACGTCTGTCGCGGTTTTATAATGTCGCTACACCTCTTGAGCTTTGTAACACGGCCAAAGTAACCTCTTGGCACTCAGGGAACAATCTAAGGTTTGAAATTAGTTCCTCCAAACACAATTTACACCTGAAACCTCAGGTCCAATGACCACTTATCCAACCCATCTAGGCTCAATGTTGAAACCATGACTCTGATACCAAATTGTAACACCCTGAGCCACCAACATGCCGAACAACGTCACTTCTGGACGTCTCTCTATGCTCTGATACCAAATTGTAACATCCTCGACCAACATCACCACTGTCAGACAACGCTATTGCGGAAAATATACATACATAACATGCATTTTAATGAATTCAAAACACTTAACATAGAATTAGTGCTACCATACAGATTCAAATGGAATAAACAGTAAGTCCACATGCAACAGAACACATGATACATTTCAACTAACACAACATGCCTAACATACTTAATTAAGCACATAATGATACTTATCTTTTAACTAAAGTAAAACAACCAACTGCGTGCAGACCTTCCACGAACCTCCCAGCCTTAAACCACATTGTTCATCACTCAATAGTAGGTCACCCCCGAGCTGGGACTAAAATCCACCGGGCAAGGGATTCCTAGGCTAGGCAAGGTCAATTGGAAGTCACATAGTTCAAGAAGAAGGATTCTCTCCCAGGATTCACTTATGCCCACTGCTCATAGACTCTCATTCCCCACATGCCTGTCCCACCCCAGGAGTATGCACCTTCACTGTCCCATAGTCCATCGACTGCTTAACCTCCCTTGCCTTGGGCTTCAACAACATGCTGGAATAGAATTCTCAGAGCTCTATAGCAGCTACGAGACCCCCTCTAGGAGATCTCACTTCCTCAACACACTCTCTCACCTGGAGAGAGTTGCTCATAGACTTGACAACCTGCCTCTTCAACCACAGGCCTGGCAACCCTCTTCTTCAGCCAACCTTTGACTCAGCTCCAACCAGGTGAGGAGAACAACAATGATTCAGTGCGGCTCAGGAAACATAAGACATCAACCCAAAAACGGTTAAGGTTCAAACTTGGATTTGAAAGTGTGGATAAATTGGGTTCAAGGACAACACAGGTCGGATTTCCCTTCCCGTGAGTGGTTTTCTCAGCTGTGCGTGCAGGTTGAAGAGGTCGATCGCAGAGGGAAAATGGGTTTGACAGAGAATTGGGAATGGCAAGCAAATTCCCCAACACGGTTTGACTCTTGGGTTTTAACTGCATGAGTCTAGGTCAACACTTGTCTCCCTGGAGCTGCATATACTCCATTTAGCATATGTTCCCTTTCCAAGAGCTTAGGACAACACTCAACATGTCCACCTTAGCCTTCAAGAATTAATAATAAAATATTATTCCTTTAGAGGCAATCCCCCTAGCTTAGATCCTAGGCCCAAATACTTAGCCCCATCCCTTATCCTACCTAGTGGATCTTAGTCCCCCATACTCTTTCTTCATGGTCGGTTTACACACAACGATGTTTATATTTTATTAAAACTTTTGCTTCAACTTCCACTAACATGGCCCATCTAGGCTCAGTGTTGAAACCTTGGCTCTGATACCAAATTGTAACGTCCCCATCCACCAACAGGCCAGGCAACGTCAATTATGGATGTCTCTCTATGCTCTGATACTAAATTGTAACATCCCCAGCCACCAATAGGTTGGTCAACGTCACTACTGTGGAATATACACATACATATAACATGCATTTTACTAAATTTAAAACACTTAACACAGAATTAATGCTACCATATAGGTTAAAATGGAATTAATAGTAAGTCCATATGCAACATAACACATGATACATTTCAAGTAACACAACATGCATAACATACATAATTAAGCACAAAATGATACTTATCTTTTAACTGGAGTAAAACCACCAACTGCGTTCAGACCTTCCACGAACCTCCCAGCCTTAGACCGCACTGCTCATCACTCTCAACAGTAGGTCACCCCTGAGCTAGGACTAAACTCCACTGGGGAGGCTAGGCAAGGTCAATAGGAAGTCACACAGTTTAAGAGGAAGGATTCTCTCCCAGGAGCCACTTACACCCACTGCTCATAGACTCTCATTCCCCACATGCCTGTCCCACCCCAGGAGTATGCACCTTCACTGTCCCATAGTCCATCGACTGCTTAACCTCCCTTGCCTTGGGCTTCAACAACATGCTGGAATAGAATTCTCAGAGCTCTATAGCAGCTACGAGACCCCCTCTAGGAGATCTCACTTCCTCAACACACTCTCTCACCTGGAGAGAGTTGCTCATAGACTTGACAACCTGCCTCTTCAACCACAGGCCTGGCAACCCTCTTCTTCAGCCAACCTTTGACTCAGCTCCAACCAGGTGAGGAGAACAACAATGATTCAGTGCGGCTCAGGAAACATAAGACATCAACCCAAAAACGGTTAAGGTTCAAACTTGGATTTGAAAGTGTGGATAAATTGGGTTCAAGGACAACACAGGTCGGATTTCCCTTCCCGTGAGTGGTTTTCTCAGCTGTGCGTGCAGGTTGAAGAGGTCGATCGCAGAGGGAAAATGGGTTTGACAGAGAATTGGGAATGGCAAGCAAATTCCCCAACACGGTTTGACTCTTGGGTTTTAACTGCATGAGTCTAGGTCAACACTTGTCTCCCTGGAGCTGCATATACTCCATTTAGCATATGTTCCCTTTCCAAGAGCTTAGGACAACACTCAACATGTCCACCTTAGCCTTCAAGAATTAATAATAAAATATTATTCCTTTAGAGGCAATCCCCCTAGCTTAGATCCTAGGCCCAAATACTTAGCCCCATCCCTTATCCTACCTAGTGGATCTTAGTCCCCCATACTCTTTCTTCATGGTCGGTTTACACACAACGATGTTTATATTTTATTAATGATCTGCATAATTACATATACAAAATCAAGCTCTCCGGCCTAATAAACATATAAGTCTTCAACTTATAAACACTTGGCTCACCAACCTATAAACATAATTACAATTCAACAATATAACCAATGCTTGTCCTTGGGGTATTACATCAGGACACTCTCTCAACTGGGGAGAGTTTCTCACAGGCCTGATAACCTGCTTCTTCTATCCACAGGCATGGAAACCTGCCTCTTCACTCTCGCTTCTCAACACACGACAAGTTTATAACAGCAATAGAGACTGGACGTGGGGGAAATGGTGAAACACAGGAAACTCTCAGGGTATGGGTTCAATAAGATATAATTTCGGGCTTGTTGCATAGGTTCATGATGGTTACGATTCAATAATGGCGGATTGGATGACTGCGTACTTGCTCAATGCATGGGTGAATGGGGAAACCCATAGCCAGAATCCCTCGTATGGCGAGAATCGAGAGAGCGAACTCATGAGGAAAGATGGCAATAATCCTCATTCCCCCTCACAATGATGGAATTTCCCACATGAATCTACATGTTCTCAGGTTGACACATGGCTCTCTTGGGAGCTTGTCCCCCTCCACTTGGAGTTCGTTCCTCTCCCTTAGGAAACTTAGGATAAAGTAATATCCTCTTTACAACCCTTTAGAATAATAATTATATTTTATTCTCTTGGTTTTAATCTCTTACGCTTAGCCCCCCTTTCTAGCCTCTCAACCCCCCTTCCCTTACCCAGCCTAGTGGAGCTTAGTCCCCCATACTCTTTCGAGCTTAGTCCCCCATACTCTTTCTTCATGGTCGGTCTACACGCAACGATGATTTTATATTAATAATATGAATATTTACATGTACAAAACAAGCTCTTAGCATTTAACATCTAGGCTCTCCGGCCTAATAAGCACATAAGATTCCTTTCTTATAACACTTGGCTCACTAGCCTACAAAACATGTTACAATTCATAGTTACAATTGGGGTTCGACCTTGGGATATTACAATCCCCTCCCCTTATTTATGCACTGTCCTCAGTGCATTATATACCATGTATAATACAAAATTCTTCAAAAAGCTCCAAGCTTTTTCTATTGGAAGTTTGTTATCTACCTGGTGCTCTACTTTCAAGCACCAATTCTGGTGTTCATATTGCAACTGAAATTCAATTGCTCTATTCCATAGGTTTTCTTTAGAAAGAATTCATATCACTGTTACTTATTACATGCTTAAATTAAACCTCATTGAAAGCACCGACTGGTTGTAGGTCCACGACGTTCCACCCAACCTTAGATCTCACTGTTGATAAACTCTCAGCAAGGGCTATGACTCCACATACATAAACACTCTGCTCATACACCTATTCATTTGGAAGCAACATTAGAACATACATGCAATATATATATATAGGAAATTCTAATAACATTATAACATGTATACAAGATACACATCATACAGTGTGTTAGCACTCAGAGTCACCCTCAAATTGCGAGAGGATAAGCCCAGTACCCATCAGAATATTTGGTGGATGTTTGATTCATGAGTGGATGTCAAATGGAAAAAAACTCAGTACATAAATGATTCTAACACAGAGACTAGGTAGGCAATCCATAGGGAAGTGAGGGCCTCATTAACTTCAGTCAGTGATTCGAGTTTAAGGGCGAGCAGAAGGAAGACTTATTGAGAAAGTGGACAAGTATGCCATGGGCATCAGGATTTCAAACAACTTGGTGAAGAAAAAATCAGGCTCATGAGCACTCTTGAACTCAAGCTTCAGACACTAAAATATGTCACAGCAACAGAGTCACAACAACATAATGATAAAACCTACATCACAACGCAACTATGACAACTCGACTGGATCTTCCATGATCGAGTTCTTTGGTGTGAGGAGAAATAAGATAACAAGGGAGATGACTAAAACTAGTCACAATACCACTGTAATCAAACCTACATTACAATAGCATCACAACCCTCAAATGGATCCT
>CBVK0100890192.1:0-10496 GCA_900067695.1 Picea abies | reverse complement strand
CACGTATTAGTTTTTATTGTGGCCTTGTCTCGCAAGCAGGTGCTTCTTCTGTGATATTTCTTCATATTGACTACCCTCTTGGCGGTAATATGTGAAAGGGAAAACTTACCTTGATCCTTTAACCCTTTGCCTTTCAAAACCCCAGATTGCCAGGGATGTCTCCCTTGGGATTAGCCACCCTGAATAGAAAGAGCCCCCCATCGAGGTGACAGTGGGTGGGGTAGCTCCTGTTACGCCAGTTTGATCCTTACCTTTCAAGCTACTTGACCTAGACTACAAACTGAGTGATAACAACTACCAAACTCACCAAACTAGAAAAATTACCTAACCAACTATCCACCTTTTGTACTAAATTCGCGGTTACTCAGTCTCCAGAACAAACGTTCCACCAAGAGGGATTTGAATCATCCCATTCCATGGGTTTCACTCTAACCCTTTGTTCATGATCCATGCCTTCCTAAAGTGGATGTGAATAAATTCGATGGCTTCAACCCCACTAGCTAAGTCACTCATATGGAACATTATTTTCACTCCCATGGCATCATTTACGACTTAATGAAACTTCACGTCAGTGTATTTTATTTAGACCCCGAGTAATGGCAATGGTGGCAATAGCATACAAATTCCCATAGAGGTTATAGTGCTTGGACTGAATTTTTCATTGATCTTTATGAACGTTTTGAAATTAATAATCATCATTTGGGCCACTTGACCAAGCTTAAACAATAGGGTATAGATGAAGACTACATCTCTACTTTTGAGCAACTTGATTTCCATACTGAAGGTTTGTCTGATACCTTTCGAGAATGCTTTATTACTGTTCTGAAGGAAGATATATGTTCTCAAGTCTTAATGGATCTCCTACCACTTGGATCGAAGCCATTCAACGAGCCAGGGACGAAAAATAGGTGGTCAATGCTCAACTCAAAAAACAATCCTTTATTCCCCATCCCTATCCCACCATTCGCTCTCCTCCTCTCAAGATCCACAAATTAACTCATATTCAAAATGTTTGAACATCAACTTAAAGGCCTTTTCTACAATTGTGATGAAAAATATTCTCCTTGGCACACATGTGCATGGTATAAACTATTAATGGTCATTTTCGAGGAAATTTGAGAAGATGATGGTGATGCTCTCCCTCAAGAGCATCGACCTTAGACATATGATGGCATTCCTTCCTCTAATCAACTATATGTGGAACCCAAAATCTCCCTACACAACTTTACTGGTATTTAAACTCCCCAAACCCTTCAATCAATTGTATACATAAAGAATCATAAAGTCATTATTCTAACTGATAGGGGTAGCACCCATAACTTTATTCATCGATGGATGGTCCAAGAGACACATTGCTATATCCATGTAGTGAACAACTTTGAGATCAAGATTTCTAATGGATTTTCCATGAAATGTGGGGGTCATTGTGAAAATGTGCGCCTTCAAATCGGTGATTAGTCTTTGAAATCCCACATATTTTCCATTGAAATGGGTGATTGTGAATTTTTTTTGGGCGTTGAATGGTTATGGACATTGGTCCCCATCACCATGGATTTCAAGGAGTTATACATGAGCTTCAACTAGGCTTGGAATCACTACGCTTTCCAAGGAATCACAATAGGTTATCTAGAGTCGTCTGCTCACATGTATGGAAAAACTCCTTAAAAGTGTCATTCTAGCATTATCGCCCAATTCCATGCTATTCAAGCCTTTGAGATCCCTTCCCAACCCATTCATCCCGACTTGAAGTTCATATTATCCAAACACCAATCAATTTTTGAAACCCCCTAAGGCTTCTTTCCCTCCCATGGTGCACATGGTCATTCTATTCCACTCATACCTGGTAGCCTCCCACCCAATGTTCGTCCTTTTCACCACCCATTTTCTCAAAAAAATGAAATTGAAAAAAATGTACAAGAATTGTTAGCTGCAGGTGTCATTTTACCTAGTACCAGTCCTTATTCCTCCACTCTTGTCATGGTACTATAAAAGGAAGGCACTTGGCACATGTGTCCTGATTTTCACATCCTAAAAAAAATCATCGTCAAGGATAAGTTTCCCATTCTAGCCATTGTTAATCTTTTGGAAGAACTTAAAGGTGCTCAATTTTTTACCAAACTTGAACTCCATTTAATCTATCACCAAATTAATATGACAAAGGACAATATTCCCAAAACTTCTTTCCACACTCATGCAAGCCATTATGTGTTCTTGGTGATGCCCTTTGGCCTTTATAATGCACCATCCACCTTCCAAAGTCTCATGAACCACATATTTCAACCCTTTCTACGTCATTTTGTTATTGCCTTTTTTTACGACAACCTAATCTATAAAAAAACTTGGCATACCCATGTTACCCACGTCGATAGGGTCTTACAACTACTTTCTTAGCATCAAATCTTCCTCAAAGATCCCAAATGTGCATTTGGTGTATCTGGAGTTGAATATTTGGGCCATATTGTTAGTAAGAATGGTGTATGAGTGTACCCAAATGAAGTTGAAGCAATGAAGGATTGGCCCCATCCAACGACTCGTAAAAGTTCAAGAGGTTTTCTTGGTCTCACAGGGTACTATAGAAATTTTGTTTAGAACTATGCAATTTTTTTTTCTCCCCTCACTACTTTACTAAATAAAAATGATTTCAGTTGGAATGCAACCGAAGATCAAGCCTTCCAGGATTTGAAAGATGCTATGTGTACAAACCCAATACTTGCTCCGCCTTACTTCACTAAGAATTTTGTTATGGAATGTGATGCCTTAGGAAAATGCATATGTGCAGTTCTCATGCAAGAAGGCGGACCATTGACCTTCACCAATAAACGAGTTTGTGAGTGACACTTGGGAAAATCCACCTATGAAAAACACATGTTGGCCATTTTGCATGATGTGGATATTTGGCATCCCTACTTTCTTGGAAAACATTTCACGATTAAAATTGATCATCATAGCCTCAAATATTTTTTGGAGAAAGGGATCCCCAAAACAACATAAATGGGCTACCAAAATGTTAGGCTATGATTGCAAGATCATTTATAATAATGAAAAGGATAATGTGGTAGTTGACGCTCTCTCTAGAAAATACGAAGAGGAAGGGTCCCTCTTTTCACTCTCCTTCATTGTAGCTGATTGGGTGAATGATTTCTAAAATGAATGGTTCACCGATCCCAATATTTCCATCTTGATCCAACACCGTCAACATGATTCTAATGCATATCTGGGATACACTTGGCACAATGATGAGCTCCACTATAAAGGAATTATGTATTTGATCAAGTAGTCCAATTTTAAATCAATTGTGCTATATGAACTCCATGCATCACCAACATCAAACCATTATGGATTTCATAAAACATATGAACAGATCAAACTTTCATTCTTTTGGGAAGCATGAAGAAGGAAATCTACACTTTTTTGGCTGAATGCAATCTCTACCAAAAACACAAGGGAGAAATAATGAAAACTCCAGGTGCACTACAACCTTTACCTATTTCACCTACTGTATGGATAGATGTGTCGATGGAATTCATAATGGGGTTACCCAAATATGGCAATAAATATGTCATCATGGCTGTGGTTGATCACCTTTCCAAATATGCTCTTTTTTTTGTCCTCCAAGACCCCTTTAAAGCTTCCATGGTTGCTGAAGTGTTCATGGATAACATCTTCAAACTACATGGTATGCCACAATCTATTGTCATGGACCATGGCCCCACTTTTACTAGTAATTTTTGGCAATAATTGTTCAAGATCCAAGGCACCCAATTGCATCTTAGTACTTCCTATCACCCCCAAACTGATGGTCAGATTGAAGTAGTCAACAAGTTCTTAAAATCATTTTTGAGGTGCTTTACTTTAGAACAATAGTCGCAATGGGTTCAATGGTTTACCCCTAGTAGAATGGTGGTATAATACAACTTATTATGGTGCCAATTGCATGACCCCATTTGAGGTGATATATGGCCAATATCCCCCATCAATAGTATCTTACCTAATGGGTATCTCCAAGGTACAAAAGGTCAACAAAACCATTACATCTCGGGTCAACATGCTCCACACTCTCAAATCTAATCTAGTCATGGCTCAAAATAGGATGAAGTAATAGGATGATCAACATTGCTCCAAACACCATTTTGAAGAAGGGGATCAAGTGTTCCTTTGTCTACAACCATATAAGCATACCTCCCTCAAAGAACACCACCATTAGAAGCTTACTCCAAATTTTTATGGTCCTTATAATATCCTCAAGTGTATTGGGCTGATGGCTTACAAATTAAAACTTCCAAGCCACTCTAAGATCCATCAAGTTTTTCATGTCTCCTACTTAAAGAAAGTGGTTGAATCCAATTTCAATTTTCAAATTAGTTTATCTGAATTGGATGAAGGAGGTTCCATTTGGTTGCGGCCGGAGGCTATTCTTGACAAAGGAGAGCGTCGACTTTTCCAATGCATGATACACGAAGTTTTAATACAATGTAAGGATGCACAACCAGAGGATGCCACATGGAAACTAACAACCATTTTTCAACACTTCCCACATCTCCAGCCTTGAGGACAAGGATGATTTTTAAGGGGGAGTCAATGTTAATTTCCTAACCTCTCTAACCCCCTAAGTATAAACATTACTATGTATTTCTATGTATGGAGGCCATCATTAGTAAATAAGGCCTATGTAGTAGCATGAACACAATTATTGCAAGAAGGTTTACTAGAAGGTTCCACCTACTATAAAGTTCCTTCTCTAGAATGTTCTTAGGGGATAGGAAATACTATATAAAGATGTAGAATCTTGGGAAATCATTTGTAATATGAGCTCTTTTCTATTGGAGGTTTCCCCCTCGAAGAGGTAAGCGAAATTTTCTTACATATCAGTAAATGTATAATATTTTGGTTCATATTGTCCGCTGTGTTTGCAATTCTATTTCTTTCTACAATATATTTGAGTAATATTTATAATTCTACTTCGAATATTTCTATTTGGCACATCACAAAGTCACAATAGTTGATAAAGGAGGTTGAAGAGCATGGGGAAATTCAAAGATGAGGAGTTTCAAGCAATATAAATATGGAGATATAGATTTTTTTCGATGGTCAATCGTTTTCCTTACTAAATGTGAGAGTGACATGCAAACAAAGAATTCTTCTGCATGAAAATGAGAGGGGATTAAAAAAACTCCTTGCATCTTTGTGATGCAAAAGGAAGCAACATAGAGTGTTGTATTTCCATTATAGGGAATTATCACCTAATCACGAGTCATGACTCTCATATATGATTCAGGCTATATTCAAGCATGCCAACATTCATCTAAGCTCATGTTTTTTTTTATCCCACTTCACACTATCCATTCACTCCTATTTATCCATCACAATTAGAGCCAAGCATTCCTAAAGATAAACCAACTTTAAAATTAGTTTTTGAATTTCAAATAATTATTTGACATTTACATAGCTCATACATTGGTTCCATTGATCCAATAAAACCTAGACAAATAATGTTCAACTTGAGAGGCTTCATGTCTTGACAACAAATAATTAAATCAAGATTACAACAATCTAATTCTTCCCCAATGTCATTGAAACATTCAATGAATGGTTCATACTATGTGAATAAGATATGAGGTCAAAAAGGTCAAAATGCATTTAATCAGTGGTTGTAGTAGCAAATAAAAGTGAGTAATAATGTGTTCCTCCCAAGGATAAAACACACTCATTGAAGAGATACAACAACACACAAAAGCAAGAAACTATGCATTTTACCTCCCAAGCATAAAACACACTTAATGAAGCAATGCAATAGTGAATTAAGGTGAGCATCAACATATTTTTCCATTTCTAAACCAACAAAAGTTAAAAAAAATACTCATGGATTTAAAATACATTATTGTAGGAGTTACAAAAACAAAACAAGCAAGCAAATGATGCACTTTTATCTATAGGGATTTGTTGGATCCCACCGTAGGCCAAAAAAGGAATGAAGAGATATAAAACAATAGTAGAAGAGTTGTACCAATAGAACAAAAGATAGAGTGATGCATTTTGTCCTTTGGGTCATTGTCGACCCCACCATAGGACAAAATATGCATGGGGGGAATGCATTGGTTGGGAAACTAAGAAAGTAACTAGAGATGCAAATGGTGCATTTTCCCCTTATACCTTTATTGAGCCCCAGTAAAGGTTTTAAAATTCATAGGGAGATAAAACAATCTACTTGGGAGTTGGGAAACTAAGGAAGTAACCAAAGATGAAAATGGTGCATTTTCCCCTTTGGACCTTTATTGAGCCCCACTAAAGGTTGTAAATTCATAAGAAGGTAAAACAATATACTCGGGAGCTTTGCAACAATGCAACACATGAGAGATGAATGTGTTTTTCCATTTGGGGATTTTACAAACCCTGTTACAAGTCAAAAAATTCAAAAAGAGGTAAAACATATCTTCAAAGAGGGTACAACTACCTATAGTAACAAGCATTTAAATGTATCCTTAGACTCATTGTAGTACCCAAAAACAAGATGAAAAACACATTAGGAGGTAAAACACACCACCAAAAGGGTTGTAGTGTATCAAGCAATGCATTTTTCTCTTAGATTCATTACCAGACTGTTAAGCAAGTTTTAAAATGTACCAAAAAATAAAAGGCATCATTGGAAAGCTTACAACACCACATCAAGTGAAGACGAGATGAGTTTTAGTCTTTGAGATGGCTAGTGCAACATTTTCCTTCCCAGAAGAGATTTAAAGTCAACATATTACCCATAGATCTTAACTTTCGAGTGATTAGGTCTAGACATGCTTATACATTCCTAGCACCATCATCAATTACTATTCATGGTGTTTCACAAACACGTTTTTATTGCTAATTGCTTTATTTAGTGTTGTAGGCAAGAGAGTAGTTTGAAGCAGACACATAGCATCAAGTTTTAGCTGGGAAAAATATAAGCCTTGAATCATGTTCCTAATTTTCAGTCAGCTATAAATCCATTGGTCACAAGGCATACTTGAGTGCCAATTCATATATGCTATATCTTCTTTGAAGTTGGTGATAATTTTAGTCAAATGATAGGTTTTTTAAATAAGTAGACAAAAGACGCTAGAACCATTATATATTGCTCAGAAAGAAAGTCTGAGTTCAAAATCACATTCATCATACTATTTTACCCCCAGATCAACTAGTTCCACACCTCATACTCCATAGCTTCCTTGGTTGTTTGCTTGTTGACAAGATTTATTAGAAAACAACATTAATTGACAAGCATCTTTTAAGTGATGAATTAATCATGGTTTCTATCATCATGAGTAGGTTATTTTTTAAGGATTCAAATATTACACCCAAGTATAGTACTCTAGGTGTTGATTTCTATTTGAAAAAAAATCATACATATAGATATGTAGGAAAATATTTATTAAAAACATATAATTTACTGTTAAAAATTGTAAATCTTTGTGAATTTATCAATTTAATCATATATGGTGTAAAAAAATAGATGAATTTTAAAAGGCAAAATGGCCAATTAGAATATATATATATATTTTTTTTAAAATGGAAAAAAAATAGTGAATGGACAAAAAATTTCCCCTACGAAATACTTTGGCCACGAGTGAATGAAATATACTAGGATGACATTACACATTTGTAGGAGGGAAAACACTCTCACATTTCTCATATTCATCAATCCTATCTTCATCGTTTTGATCATTTACCATTAACAAAGCATGCATTTTCATTGTTAAATTTGTTATGCTAGTCTCGTTGTTATGTTTTGTTTAGCGAGTAATTGGGCTATTGAGGTAGTATGTTATCCTTTGTCTCATAAGCAATATTGTATTACACTCATGATATTATGTCATTTTCTTATGATGGGTTTCATGTGCAAAGAGTTGAGTGAAGAAAGAGATTAATGAATGGAGGTGAAAGAGAATGAAAACAAGCTTGAAATGGCAATGCAAGAAAACATGTATTTTGTGAGAAATCCCCATACCCAAAGAGGTATGAAATGAAGAGGATGATGATTACTACTTCTAGCCAATTAGTGAATGTGAAAACAACACAATTTCTAGCCAAATGCAAATGCAGGGAATGCTCATAATCAAAGTGTTGAAAGTATGCAAACAAGAATGAGGAAGTGGACATATAAGTGATAGGAGTGTATGTCATCAGGTTGAGCCTTGTTTTGATGAAGCCTCATTTGTGTGAGAAATGTTGTAATTTCTTAATTTCATGAAGTAATTATTCTCACAACTAGTTGAATAGTCAAAGTGAGAATGAGATGAAATTTGTAGTAAGGTAAGACCTAGAAGATCAAGAGTCATCTATGGAAGAGGAAGAGTTAGGAATTTGGAAGGACAAGATCCATGAATTGAACTCATAACTATAACCATTTCCTTCAAGCAAGTGCTATTTTTGGCATTATAAATTATCTTTTGATGTTAATGAAGAGAATTATATTAGCTAGCATTTTTATACTCTTGCAATGTTATGTTTGGTTTTGGGACTTTTCTCTCTTTTCTTAGTTCTCTTGGTGCTTTTGGGTGTGAGCATTTTAACTTGTGGATTATTCAAGTCTTATGATTCTTTCTCTCACTTACCTTATTCTTACTAATGCCTGATATGAAACAATGATATTCTCGATGACTTGGAACTATTGTTGGTTGCTCAAGATCTATGATTATTGTTGGCATCCTAAGGGTTTGAATACTCTATGCGCCACAATTCAGCAACACACACGCGCCTAAGAAGATACACTGTGCAACATGAAATTTCAATGCCTGTGCCAACCCATTTTGTATTGTGCGCAAGGACTTGAAGAGATCACATGCAAGATGAATCCTCAAAGATATTAGGTAATCATTGTAACCGTTTTTGTAACAACCCTTGACTGGTCATGGTCAAGGTTAAGGGTGAGCTAGAAAGTTTGTTATGACTGCCACACTCCACTAGACTTAAGGGGATTGCATGTGTTTATGTATGGATTGATTTTTTTTTTCCACTAAGGATGATTGATAGAGCAATAGAGATTAGATGGAAAATTTGTAGAGGAGCTAGAGCTCCAATTGTGTTTTGTATCAATTATGTCTATGTTCAGAGATATTATGTGAGAAAATATGAGAGATAAAGGAGATCCGAGTGCATGGCACATCTCCATTTTGTTGCGAATGAATCTTGAAAAGGTTTTGGCCTCCATGTATGGAATTGTATCTGAATGCTTTTGAGTTTAATGAATAAAACATGAAGCACATTTGTCTTTGCATTTTATTATTTAAGGATATGAATGTCTATTGGATCTATATTATACTGTGTAGTAATCTCATAATGGTTATGAATGATTGCATAGTTATATAGTGAATGTTTCTTGAATGCTCCCTTCCTTCGCACCTTGCATGAAACCTATGGTCTCTGTGATTCTCATGTTGTCTCAGGTGAGACCTTCTTCAATATTTGAAGATTGAATGTGCCAATGCTTATGGGGTGATTTTTTTCCAATCCTCACAAACCCTAGGTTTGAAAACCCCTGATCGAGCCAACAATTGGTTCTGTTACTGAGACCTTATGGTTTTGTGCTACATGTTGAAGGAAGGAAATGAGGTGGAAACTTTCCAGAAAGGAGATACAAGACTAGATATTTGAGAAGGAAGACAAGTTTTCACAATGAGAGACCAAGAACCTGCATATCAACCTCGAACAATGGAAACAAAGGTACATCTATACAAATTTTTCATGAAATTTTCTTTGTTGAGTTTCCTTGTTTATTGCATGAGTGGATTAAGAGATAGACATAGATTAAATATGTATTTGGAGCCCAAGAATCACTGGTATGGGATCAATATGTGGTAAATAGGTTGAGATACATGGATAATAAGTGGGCTATAGCTATTGAGTTCTAGTTTGAGTGTTTGAAATAAGGGTATATTGTTGAGTTTGCTATTGAATATAGTGAGTATTTCAATAGTGCTGAAATAAAATTTGCAGCCGAGCCTAGAAGGAGGTTATTGGAAGAAATCCCTCTATGGATCAAGATTCATTTCATGGGACGATGAAGAGATGATTCATTTGTATGGGATCTGACCTAGAACGAGGAGAAAATTTGGGTTAGAATGTAGAAGGAAATATTAGAAAAGCAACACAAGCACCCCCTAAATTTGATGCCACATTGCAAAATAAATTTTCGCATGAAGCTCATAAGCCACTGGAGGAAGATAACATGTGCAAAGAACTGAGGCACACAACGTAGATGGCATTGGAAGAAATCTCTCTAGCATGAAGAATTGCAACACACAACGAAAAGGGCATTGGAAGAATCTCGCTTACACAAGGAAGTGCAATGTGCAACACAAAAGACACCAGAAGAGGAATGGATATTCAAGGAATTATGATGCACGGTAAGTGACTTCTTGCGTTGTTGGCTTAAGATGTTGGGTAACCCTATAGCTACAAATAAACTCATCCACATGCTGTCAAGATGCACAAAAGAAGGGGAGAACAATGCTATGATTTTTGCCTCA
>CBVK0100890190.1:0-16502 GCA_900067695.1 Picea abies | reverse complement strand
CAAACATGGGACTGGCGGAAAGTAATCAAGAATTTCTGTGCAACATTTAAAATCACATTGGAAATCCCGACGCAATGGGAGTTGCTCTTAAGAATCAAGGACTTCATCTTCCATCGACAACCTAGAGACACCACACAAAAGGTTGTCTTTGCATATCATAAGTCAAGGGTGAAACTAAAACAACCCATCTATTGTTTGAAGGTCGCTAGTAATGATGGGCAAGAAGAAGACCCCAGGGGGGTACCGATCAACAAGATTGAGGGAAAGCACATAGTTCAAGGAAAGGCCTCTAATAACACTGCATCAAACTATGGGCACCCATTAAAGATGAAGAAACATAATATAGGCATGGAAGAAGCACCAAATATGGCCATAATTGGTGACTACTAGGACAAGGAAACGATAATGCAAGTGCTATAATTTCTAAAAGTGTATGAAGACCTATTTACAAGGAGCTTCTCGAAGATGAATGGGATTGCGATATCTCTTGACGAAATGAAGATTCAGTTAAATCCATATGCTAATCTAGTAAAGAGGAGACCTTGTCGCCTGAACCTGAAGTACAAAGAGAATGTGCACAAATAATTGGATTGAAAGCTTGAGGGAGGGTTCATTTTCCCTGTGGAGGAATTGATTAGATTAAATTGATGGTGGTTCAACTAAATAATATAGGTGACCTAAGAATTTATGTTGACCTGAGCAACTTGAATGCAGATTGCATGCATGATCCATTCCCAACACCATATATATATAAAGTATTGGAAAATATGGATGAGAGAGAGGTTTACTCATTTACAAATGACTTCTTAGGATATCACCAGGTGAAAATCATGGAAGAATATCAAACCAAGATGACATTTGTGATAGAATGGGGCTCATTTGCTTACATGGTAATGCCCTTTGGCCTAAAGAATACATTGACAATGTTTTCCAGAATTGTAGTCGGAGCATTTAAGGACTTCATCCATAAGTTTAAAGAGGTGTACTTAGATGAATGGACAATGTTCAACCTATTGAAGGAGCATATGCAATCACTACAATTGATATTGGATAGATGACGATAGTTGGATATTTCACTGAAATTGAAAAAATGCATCTTCTGTACACCATTTGACACACTGTTGGAACATGTGGTTTGCAAGGAAGGACTGCCAGTAGATCAAGCAAAGATTGTTGCGATAGTGGATATGTTGGCTCTCACATCCGTTAGAGAGTTTCACGCCACTTTGGGATACGCATGCTATTATAGACGATTCATATGGAGTCACACAAAGTTTGTTGCATCGTTAGAGAAGCTACTGCATGAAGATACGAAGTATATATGGACACAATAATTCCATGAGGTATTGGACACATTGAAGGAGAAATTGGTGATTTCGTCAATCATGATATTTCTATATTGGACTAAGATATTCCATGTACATGGGGATGTGTCATCCATTGCATTTGGAACAATGCTTGCGCAACCTAGAGATGAGAGCATTGATCACCCTATCTATTTTTCCAGAAGGAAATTATCGTATTCTGAAAAGAATTACACAACTACGGATTACAAGGGTATGGCTATGGTATATTCCATGTAGAATTTTTGACATTACTTACTCGATACTCCCTTTAAATTTTCTACTGACCATTCAAAACTCAAATACTTGGTCAATAAGCCAGTGTCAGGGGGGAGAATATGTCAATGAATTTTTCTTTTCCATGAATTTGAGTTTGAAGTAGTTGTCAAGCCTAACAAACACAATGTTGGAACAAACATTACTTTGAATATAGAGTCAAATTCAAAGCAGTATCGGATATTAGTATGGTTACAGTGGCTATTAGTATTTGAAGATGCTAAGGGATATTACAAGCACTGCAACATTTTCCAAAGGATTGGGAATCCTTGTAGATGAGATGGACTTCCACCGTTCTCAGTCGTAGCACTAGAGTCATTTGAAAAATGGGATATTGATTTCATGGGACCCATAAGTCCCCATGCACGTAGAACAAGTGTGTGATACATTATTACCGCCATTGAATACTTGACGTGTTGGTCAAAATCCAAACCAATGAAAGATTGTACTGTAGATATGGTTGTGTGCTTCATATTTGAGAATGTGATCATAAGGTTTGGCTACCCAAAGGTGTTAATGAGATTATGTCATGCATTTTTTGAATGACATTATCCATGGGCTCACTCAATAATTTATGATCCATCAAAAGAGTACACCATATCAACCACAAGAAAACAACATAGTTGAAGCTTTCAACAAGATATTAGAGCATGCACTGACCAAGGTTTGTAATGTTCAGTGTGATGAATAGGATCAATAGATTCCAATAGTACTATGGACATATAGAATGAACTGTAAACAATTGAATAAGAATATTCCCTTCAGGTTGGTCTATGGTAAAGAGGTTTTGATTCCCTTAAAATTTGTGGTACCAAGTCTGTGATTTTCTCTTGTGATGCAGATGTCAGATGACCAATCCCTTCATAAGCAGTTGGATGAGATAATGGAACTTGAAGAAGAGTGAATCGTTGCGGGTCACAACGAATTGGTCAAGAAATAGAGACAGAAGGCCTGAGATGACCCGAACATTTGGCGCAAAAATCTACAACTCGGTTCTTTGGTATTGCTATATGACAATATGTTTCTCAAACACCCTGGTAAGCTGCACATGCACTGGTTAGGACCGCTTATATTGATGTACATTAGTGAGGCAAGAGAAGGAAATTTAGCCACACTATAGGGTCAACCCCTCAAAGGCTTGATTAACGATAGCGAGATCAAGGTCTATTATGGATTGTAGGGGTCAAGTGGGCCCTAAATGGACAAAAAATTTCACAACTAGCATAGTGTAAGACATATATAGGTAGGTGTCAAAGCAAGTATAACTATGCATTCAATAAAAAAATAGGACAAGGTTAGGTAATTTGAAAGATAAGACAAGGTGATACATGCAAATATTTTGCATATTCGACCATTGGTGCGAATCACTTACATATGTATATGCTGCATGATAGGATGGTGGGTTCTCATAGGTGGAGTACAAAACACATGGTGATTGAAAAAAATGAAGGGTAAGAAATCAGATTCGGCCAGGTCACACAAGTATGAGGGACATGAA
Organism: Picea abies; assembly: GCA_900067695.1. Classification (NCBI taxonomy): domain Eukaryota; kingdom Viridiplantae; phylum Streptophyta; class Pinopsida; order Pinales; family Pinaceae; genus Picea; species Picea abies. Next base: position 13,385 of record CBVK0100890190.1, on the reverse strand, counting down.
CAGTTCTGGAAACACATCCTAGAAGGCACATTGATAGTACGATGGTATAGTATGGCTAGGGGCACGTAAGATCTGGACACCAACAAAATCAGGAACAATCATACTAGTAGATATGCCCGGTCGACCCGAAATCCTACATGGTAGAGAAAAGAGTTACGTGGATAAATCTACCCATGTCTATTTATTCCCCCCATGGCTAGTCATTATTCACTTCATTAGGAGTTTGACCACTACACACGGAGAGTATCATCAACATAGTGCAGATCATCAACACAACAAAGGTTTGACTAGAGGAGCGAGCAATATCGGGAGTTCAACTTCAACCAAGACTTCCCCAGAATAATGGCTACTTACAACATGTGAGAGGTACATGCTCAAATCCAGACCATAGAGGAAGCCCAACGACCAACGATTGAACTCCCAAGAGAATTATATCTTTGGGTCCATCTCCTTGGGAACGATTGAACTCCCAAGAGAATTATATCTTTGGGTCCATCTCCTTGGGAGAGGACCCAACCTATAGTTCGCTAACTACAATAATCAAATTTCCAAACAATTCTATGAACTATTCTTTGACACATATTCATAGGTCACCTCAGAGCCCAAGGGTCGAGAGCCAGTGATCCCACCAACATGTATCAACACCATTTCTAAATAAGGTAGTATGACTCTATGGGCAACCCCTCCTATTGTCTACAACTCCCCTCATCCTCAACGGTATTAGAAAATCCGAGAGAGATAGGAAGAAGATGAAGGTTTTTCATGATGGAAATATCACCTTATCTAATGACCTAGAGGTCACTAGGGTGTTATCACCAAGTCCCACAGGAAGGAATTGGACTAAGTGGTGTAGGTGGTTCTCAAACATATGCTGAAAGACATCTATCCTCAGACAATCCAAACAATGATCGATGAGCGAGAGGTCAAAATCCCAAATATTAAGGGCCAAATTCACATCTAGAATCCACAAGATTGGTGACAAATTTTAGGGCCTACACATGGCTACAACACGCTACTTGAATAGAGACTGCTAAAGAAATCCCACTAAGTCCAACTAGTGGTTCTCATAAATTCATCTGGGAGCTACCGACGAAGCAACATCATTGACTCAAGGATGAGGCAACTAATAGTGTTGGGGGCTTGTTGTCACCCTAAGAGTTTGAAGACTGCGTGCACGCCATAAGTTAGTAATGTGCACATGCCCAAGAAGATGCACCACATGACACCAATTTCAACGCATATGCCAACACAAGATCTACTCCATGCGCCAACCCATTTTCTACTGCACGCAAGGACTTGAAGAGATTGCAGGCATGTCGAATCCTCAAAGATATTCAACAATCATTGTAACCATTTTTGTAACAACTTGACTGGTCATGGTCGAGGTTAAGGGTGAGTTGGAATTTTTTTTTATGCTTTTCAAGCTCCACTAGACTTAAGGGGAATGCATGTAGTTATGTATGGGTTGAGTTTTTGTTCACTAAGGGTGATTGATAGATTAATAGAGATCATATGGAAAAGTTGCATATGAGCTAGAGCTCTAATTGGGTTTTGTATCAATTATGTCAATGTTTAGAGATATTATGTGTGAAAATATGAGAGAGAAAGGAGATGTGAGTGCACGACATGTCTCCATTTTTCTGTGAATGAATCCTAAAAAGGCTTTGGCCTCTATGTATGGAATTTTATCTAATGCCTTTGAGTTTAATGAATAAAAAATGAAGCACATTTGTCTCTGCATCTTATGGGTTAAGGATCTGAATGTGTATTGTCTTTGTATTATGTTGCGCAATAATCTCATAATGGTTATGAATGATTGCATAGTTATATAGTTAATGTTTATTGTATGTTCCTTTCCTTCGCACCTTGCATGAAACCTATGGTCTCTGTGATTCTCATGGTGTCTTGGGTGAGACCTTCTTCAGTCTTTGAAGATTGAATATGATGACACCTATAGGGCACTTGTTGGCCAATCTTCACAAACCCTGGGTCTGAAACCCCACGATTGAGCCAACAATTATGCATGCAGTAGTAGATGATTACAAAGAGCTTGCCACTCCTCCAAGAAATAACGATGGAAATAAACTCAGTCAAAACAATTCAAGGAATAAAAATGTTATCCTGAACGGTTTGGTTGTTACAGTTTATGTCAAGGTCATGCATTATGATTCTGCAAAGGACATTTGGGACAAAATTGAGAATGTTTATGAAAGAGATGCCAAAGTCAAGGAAGCAAAGCTTCAGACTTATAGAGGTCAATTTGAACAGTTGAAAATGAAGGAAGATGAAAACATTGGAGCTTGATTCTTACGAGTTGATGAAACGATGAACACGATTAAAGGATTGGGAGAAGAAGTCGATGAATATATAATTGTTCAAAAGGTATTGAGATCTCTTCCAATGAGATTTGATCCTAAGATTTCAACACTAGAAGAAAGAGCATATATGAGTATGATAAGAATGGATGAGCTACATTGAATATTTACAGCTTATGAAATGAGAACAAATCAGGAAAATCCATCCAAGACAGAAGCAACCTTGAAAGCATCCAAGAAGACAAAGAAGAAGAAAAAGATTGAGTCAAATCCAAATTGCAATTGTCGCGATGATTCATATGAGGATGAAGAAATGGCCAACTTCGCAAGGATGTTGAAGAAAGGAACCGACAAGTACAAAGGTATGCTTCCCTTCAAATATTTTAATTGTGTTAAAATTGGTCATTTTTAAAATAAGTGTCCTTATTCTAAGAATTCAGATAGTGATGAAGAAGAAGATCCCAAGAAAGAAAAGAAAAATCAAACGGGAAACAAGAAAGGAAATAGAAGGAAAGTCTTCAAGAAAAATCTCTACTCAAGAGAAGACAGTTCCTCATCTGACGAAGATGATGAAAGGGATAGTGAATCATAAAAGGTACTATTTATGGCTAGGGAAAATAAGAAAAGAACCTTTGATGGTTTCAAAGGAGAAGTCGATCTTAGAGAAGAATTAATTAGTGCCTTAGAAGAACTTAGGAAATAAATAAAAACAAGTCAGTCAAGGAAGAACTAAAGATAAAAGAAGGATCCCAAAATTTCAACTCAGAGGAAGTCAAGCATATAATATCGAAGTTGAAAGTCCAAGTAGAAGAAGATAGGAGGATTGAAGAAATACTCAGAAGATAGCTAGAAGAAAAGGAGAAGATGATTGAAAGGTTGGAAGCATAAATAGTCACTCTAAGAAAAGATCTTTAGAAGAAGGACATGCAACAGAATAACACCACAAATTTGGATGAGATAATTAAGAATAAAAGGCCATACTATGACAGGTTCAGACTAGGATACAACCATATGCAGACTTAGAAAGGTTCGAGCTCCATGAAGAAACAAACAAAACAAATGAGTTATGCAAAAGTTCTCAAAGGAAGGAATTTTGGTCAACAAGAAAGGAATGAATACATAAGACCTTCTACATTCATGCAACAAATAAGATTCAATGATGATGAAGGGATCAACAAAAGAGAAGATCATGATCAACCAAGGCATGGATTTAAAAGGATTACACAACAAATAAAATCATTCACTCCCAGGTATGTAAATTTATTTTATGGTCATTATTTTAATTGTACCAACTTTGGACAGAAAGTTGTAGATTGCAGGGCTTATGAAAGAAATGTTCAAGAAATAAATGTTTATGTGGCTCCACATAATATTGAATGCTACAAATTCCACAAGTATGGACACATAGCTCGAAATTGTAAAAGTATGATAGAACGTCCCATGAAGGAAAACAATAATGTCAGACACAAGAAAGTTTGGAGAAGAATGAAAAGAAAGAAGAGCAGGTGAATGAAGACCAGGTCCCAAAGATTGTACTCACAAGATTTGCAATAGCGCAAGATCACAATGAATTTTTAGGCCAAGAGAAAGATGACAAAATCTAGGAAGATAATGAACTCAAAATTCAAGAAGAAAATGAAAAGAATGTCAAAATTCAGGAAGAGGATGAAAAGGAAGATGATGAATCCACAGACGAAGATTAATCCACATTAGAGAAAGTATTGTTCTGAGCCATTCGGATTGGAGAATCCAAATAAATATGAATATTGAACAGGCGGAGTCAAAGCAGTAGCTACTTCAGATCAAAGAACCATCCTTTGAGTTGGTTGAAGTATTTGCAGAGACAGATTTAGAGCAGTCATATAGCAGAAGTATAGAGAGAGAAATTGATAAATTGAGTAAGCAGTGTTCCCACACATGTGTCAGTTGGAAGTTACACATGTAGAAGTTTATGATTGTATTCAGGAAAGATACATTCGGTACAGGTTATTCCAGACATGAAAAGTTCGATGAGCAGATAGATCAGATCAATTGACATATTTGACTCAGTCTGATAAACATGAACATGCAATGGTCAGTTGTAGTAGATTCAAAAGAAGTCTTCAGAATAGTACAGTGACAGATGGGTCAACATTGTGGATAGTTGAGTAGCATAGTTATGTATAGTTTGTGACATATGGACATAGATGGATTCGTGATATGCTTAGCAGGTACATGAAACACAAATTAGATGCATAGTGACTTATTTACAATTGGAATCAGACGGTCACAAGAAGGAAAGCATTGAAAGGAACAACATAATAGGGAAATAGAAACCATCAACAAAATCTATATCATCATAAGAAAATCATTGAACAATATGGTCAAGTAAACATGACAAGTGAATAAATAAATCAAGTAATGAATTATTTTTATATATGTCAGTGAAATTCAAGAGGAAGAACCAATGGACTATAAGAAACACTGGAAGAGAGGAAAGAAAACATATACAGGTAGCCCTACATTGATCTACATCCTGCAAAAAAGTTAAGGGAAGAGAAATCATCAGAGAAAGTGATCCATAAAGGAAGATCACTATCATGCAGACATGGGGAGACATATTGACAAGGGGAGTTACCTTTTATCAAAGAAGGAAAGAAAGAACAAATGCATGGTAATGAAGAGAAATAACAGATGCATGATGACAGGGGGAGAAACCCCAAGGGTAGATACCCTTTTCCATTGATGTCAAAGGGGGAGAGTGAGAAACATTGATGATGAGAAATGGTCACATGGGGAGCATCAGTGTTTCCATCAATGTTGGTGTTTCCATCAATGCCAAAGGGGAAGATTGTTGGACAATTGGTTGTCATTGGTGTCAACCCTTAGAGATTGATGTCAACCCTTGGAGAGATATAGAGACATGGATAATATTGTTGGAAAATTGATTGGCATTTGTATGATCAAGATTGATGGTGATTTAGTTGGGTGCATTTGATGTAGCCTACATGTAGCCCCGAAGGTGTGGTTATGGGACCCAAAGTTGTTTGTGGTTATGGAAATGAAGGGTAGTGAAATTTTAGGTAAGACACTTAGAGATGGATATTCCTTGTCATGCCATTTCCTGTGATATGTGGAATGCCACGTGGTTCCTCATAGTTAGGGAGATATGACCTTGTGAAGTTGGAAGCACTGAAGAATGGCCAAGAAGCCCTAGTTGGTTACAAGTCAATGAATGAAAGGGTAAAGTGGTTGTAACGAGATATATATATAAGCCCTAAGTTTAAGGGAAGAGGTTACCTAGAAAAAGTATAAATACCCCTCAAGGAGTCATTCACAAGTAAACTCACACACGTACATTGGATATCCATCTTGTGAATTTTATGGTCTAGTATTGTGATCTTGTGGCTAGTTTGCGATGGATAATTCTGAGGTAGCGGAGCGTGATAAGTGCGATATTTTCTGGACTACAGAGGAGAGCGGGACAATATGAGGAAAACCTAATTAGGGTCATCCCCGCAGGTTAGACAGTAAGTGTCCCGTGAGGCATCCTCATGGGTTTCCTAGAGGACATCACGCGAGGCCCCGCGTGACAGGGAGTCTTTGTCCTGTGAGGACAAGAAAGAAGTGGAGAAATAATGTTGGTACCTGGTTGTTGAGGTATGGAGAAGAGTTACAATTTGGTTTGAATGACTATCAAATTATCTATAGGTTACATGTATGTTTATGTGAGAGTTACATGTTATGGTATGGTACATGCTTGAGGCATGTCTTGTTGGTAATGGTAGGAGCTATTGTTTTTGTTTTCTTGTGTGTGGCCCCTTTGCGGCTTGGGGGGCTAAGGGGGAAGATGAGTACCCCTAACATTGGCTGGGAGGTACCGATGAAGTCTTGGGATTGGAAAGTGGGAACAAAAAGGATTGGCACAAGACTACATTGAATACCGTCATCTGATTTTGTTATATCTTGGTTACAGTATTGTGAATATAATTTTTTTAATTTGTTATGTTATAAATTTTTGATTTTTATATTACTGTTTAAACTAGATAATCAATTCGCAAAGGTATGAAGGGTGATCGAATTCACCTATGTAATGCTATATATTGACTATATACAATATAATAATGAGATTTTGATGGAGATTATGTCTATTTTAATAGTCATGGAGTCATGATGAATTCTTAACCAGTACACATAGTCTACTCTTGGTTTTTACTCTCGGTTTATAACTGGTAAAACCCCTCATGGGGCATTATATTTAAGACCTAGTCATACTCATAAATCTTACGCATATTACTTAGTTAACTACTATGATAATTAATATAGATTATCTCGTAACCCAACTACACTAGAGTGTAGTATATCAATAATATAAAGGGATAATTCTTGTTACAATTATACAACTTATGTTTCATTGTCTTTAGATTTAGAATTATGTTTGAACTCTGAACTAAATTGTTCCAATCTCCTTTTTAAGAAAAAATACAACAAGCAACAAAAACCTTGTATCGAATTCTTAAATCCAAATATATCGTAGTCAATTAATAAACGATTAGTTCGAGATAAGGTTGATTGCTAAAATTTTATTAAATGAATCAACTGATAAGGTTGATTGCTAAAATTTTATTAAATGAATCAACTCTTAAAATATGCTTTATTGTAATTTTTAAATGGCTAGTGGAAAGAATATAAAACCTCTCACTAAATTTTGCACTATGCGCAAGTTGGAAATTTGTCCTAATCACTCATATTCATATTGGAACCTTACTAGACTATTGGAATTGTTTTCTTAGAATAATAAATTTCCTTATTGTTGAATAATTTAATGGTGACATTGTGCATTGATAGAATACATTTTAATGATTAGTGTACTTAGATATGGAAAAAAATTATACACTAAGGATGAAATGAAATAATTATTGGTTGGTTTTGTGAATTTAATATTAGTTCATATGTTGAATTATTTCCAATGATAGACCAAATCTTGTTAAGTGTTTAGTTGATTTGATTGTTATAATGATCAATTTGTGCATTGGTATAATCTTTTGAAATAAGTTGTCTTACATTATTGTTTCACTATAGATTGCTATGATGTGTATTTTGAAATGGAACTAGGGTTATGGGAATTAGATACCTTCATGTTCCTCAGAACAATCGTTAGTCCTGAGATCTTAAATGGTCAAAATCAATCGCATGAATTATGGACTTGAGCGTTGATTATGTGTCTTGGAGGTCCTAACCTTGCAGGATAGGTTGGGTGGGTAAACATGTTTGTTATTCTTATGTGTTATCTTTGATCTATGTTATAAAATGATGTTGTATCTGAATCTTTCCTTATAGAGAGATGCCTAAAAGATATTGTGTAATTATTGATGTATGTTCATGTAACATTTGTTTTGAATGATGTTTCAAAAAAAAAATCCATTATTGTACTCACTTTATCGTCTTAACGAAGGGATATTTACATGATGAGGAATATTACTCAACTTTAGGGGGATTTCCTCTATTGTTATGAGACATCTGACTTGGAGACTCCTAGTAAATATGAATATTAAACAAGAGAGTCTATGAAGTAGATCTACAGATCAGATAACCATCCTTCAAGAAGTTTGAAGTGTTTGTAAATTTTGGACATTGAGTTTTAGAGTGGTTTGATGACAGAAGTACAAAGAAAAATTTTGATTGTTTGAGAAGCAACTTTTATACCACATTCCTATGTAGGTATCAACTGGTAGTTACACAAGTAGAATTTCATGATTTTGCAAAGGTTCATTCCACACATGCATTCACACATGGATATATTCACTACAAATTTGTTTCAGAAATACAGAGTTTGATTTATAGATTACGACACAATATTCCCATGTAGATATCAAAGGAATATCAATGACAACACATGTATGAGATACATCTCTTGGTAATGTTGGTACTCTGTTGAGGTACACCATTGATGGTACTTTCTTGATATATCCTATGGTGCATGGTATATGGCATGATTGAGTGATATGGTATATGGTTGAGATACATTATTGGTACATGGTATGGTACATGTGTTGATCTGCATTTTTGATGCATGGTTGATGCACGGTTTGGTACATATGTTGGTGCATGGTTGATGCACTTGGTTTGGTACATGGTTGATACACATATATTGTGATGGTATGTTGGTGATCTTGGTACATGATTGGTAGAGGCATGTGTTGGTGATGTTGGACATCTAGTTGAGAGGTGTCCATGGTATATGATCCATGTGAGAGGATCTGGTTGAGTATCAATGACAATGACAGTGACAGGTTGGATATAGTGACATGTTGACATGTTACAGATTGATGTGATAGTGACAATGACAGTGACAATGATAGTGATAGTGGTAGTTGCAGTGACAGTGGCAGTGAAAGTGACATTGGTAGTGACAGTGGTAGTGATAGTGACAATGGAAGTGATTGTGGTAGTGACAATTGGTTTACACTTATATTTTGTGGTGACAACACAGGGAAAGGAAAGAGGGTTGTATCCTCCTTCCAGTTGGTGCTGGAGAACACAGGGAGTTGGATCTTTCTTCAGGTTGGAGCCTGAGAATCAAGGGGTTGTAGCCTCCTTTTGGTTGGAGCTAGGTTGGAGCCTGAGAATCAAGGGGTTGTAGCCTCCTTTTGGTTGGAGCTAGAGAATTTAGGGAGTTGTAGCTTCCTTTAGGTTGGATCTTGTAAATAGGGGATTGGTGCCTCCTTCTAGTTGGTGTTGGAGAATTAGGAAGTTGGTGCTTCCAATGAATGTATTATTTTGATATATAAGAAAGCATTCCGTGGTTTTCTCTCGTTTGGATTTCCAAGTTAATTCTTGTGTATTGTGTACTTGATGTGATGCTAATCATGTTTATATTTTCATGATATACTAATGATATACTAATGATATGCTGATGATATACTTATGTTATGTTGTTTATTAAGTTGAAGTTTATATATCGTGGTTAAAAGTGGTAAAAGTGCTCATACTGATTCACTCCCCCCCTCTTAGTATTACAACATATATATAATGACATTCCAAAAGGTCAATAAATTTATGTTTAAAGAATAAAAATGATGTTAATAGACATTAATTAATTAATGATAAGGGAATCGATACGATGCATACACATTTCTATAATGATATTTAGGGACATAGACACTTGAAACATCAATATATCAACATTAAGGGGAGCATTTCACTATACAATCCTCATCCCACAGATCTTCAATTCTACCCTCCGAAAAAAAAATGCCAATGATGTAAAAGAGTTTTTCCAATAGTGTTTATTTCAATCTAGGCAACCAATGATCATACATGGCCACATTAACCCAACAACAATGATGATTTTTCAAAGTTGTCATGTTACTATGGCCATGTATGGTGATTGTTTCCACATCCTAAACTCATGAACACCAAAAACACTCTTCCTAACTATTGGTGTCAATCATTTTCAAAGATGGGGATTGCATAGGGAAAGACATAATTACCTTGGTACTTGTGAGAGAACTCTTCATCACATTTGTCCCGTGTTTTTATTTCCTTCAAAAATATAATGTCAAGTGCATTTTAATCACTAATATCACCATTTTTAGTCATTTTACTATGTGCATTGATGATACATATAACATAAGATAATAAATCTTAGTGGAAGCATCATTCCATTCATCTCATCTCAATAAATTTTAATAGATGTAGAAAGACAATATTGTATTAAAATTGAGCTTGTCAAAATGTCTTTGTAATAATTTTTTGGTTGAGTCAAAATTTTACTTTCAATGGGGCACTTGTAGAGTGTTATGAAATGAAAACAAAATCTAAAATCCCTACCACATCTTTATTGACACACATTTTTGTACTTGTATAATTCTTTGGTTGAGTTGAAATTTTGTTTTCAACAGGGCAGTTTACAAGTTATTCTGGAACATAAGCACTTGCATTCACAATGGAGTTTGTACTTGGATCATTCTTTAGCTAACTCAGCTAGAGAATGATGCAAGTATAAAATCTATTGTGAATGAAGGTATGGTAGGCCTTCTAAATACTATTTTCATTTCATAATAACTGTAGAAGCGCCCTTGTTGAAAGTATTTTTTTGCTCAACCAAAGAATGGTGCGAGTACAAACACTATTGTAATTAAAAGCGTGTCAGGCTTTCTAGATTCTATTTGCATTTCAAAATCAACCCAATATTGAATTTTTCTCTTGGATGCTACTCAAAGACCATTGTTGAATACTTAAAATCCTCCTAAAATCTTTTAGAATCCACCCATTCCCAAGAAATGCATAATGAGACACAACATAAAATTGAATGATGATCTAATAAGTATTAATGAATGCTATAGTATATTTGTAAACATCTACATAACATGGGTGACTATGATAGGACACTCATCTATAAGAAAAGTAACTATAACATTTGCAAAAGAATAATGTTATAATCCTAAAATATTAGGAGGACCACATGATTCAATTTTGAGCCTCAACCTAATAAACAAGGACTTAAGAAAATAGTGTAAGCATCCAAACAGAAAACCAATAATCTCATAAATTTTATTCTAAATCCATAGGAGTTTAACATTGAATTTGGTTACCTTATTGTAGAAAATGCAACTTCTTACATTTATAATTAATAATAATATATTTTCTATGAAACAACTAGTTTTTACCTTTATTTTGAGCATTAAGCATATGAGAATTGAGAATTCAAGTTTAAGGAACTTGATAAAATACAATGTAACAACAATCTTAAAATCTTACTTTCTATCATTTCTTTTGAAAATTGGGTCAATGCATTGTTGTAAATTCACAATCAACTTCATCCACAAAAGGTTCCATGGAAAATATTATGGTGCGAATATTATCCACCAAAGTTTGTAGGCATCATGTAACCCAATTGAGAGAGTAAATATGCATGTGTAGTTTTGTGGCAATTGGAGAGTTGAGATTGGACTTTGAGAATCAAGGTTTTTTTGATTGTTTTTGTCATATGTGATAAATTTGGAATCACTAACTTTGATTTGGAAAATTTGAGTAAATAAGGCCTCTCTATTTTGAGAAGAAGGGCCTCTTTACATCTTATTTATAAATTGTGAGTAATACGACCTCGGTCTAATAGTATTTGAAAATTTTACTATATTTGTAACAACCTTTGTAATTGAAGGGAAGCTGTTCATAATACATTCCCCACACACGAGTCTATGAATACTATCAAACAACCATTGTTACATTTTAAACTTCAGATGCAATCCTTTTAAGCATAGATACTTTTATTCCTATCCTCAAGTAGACCCATAATGTCAAGTATATATTTTATTTAAAATGGGATAGACTTAGTTATTAATTCAAGTATGAGAGATGGAGTCCAAGTACTAAACTCATTGATCCTTTTGAAGATAACATAAATCACTAGTTCTTTGAAACTAAACTCATGTTATATTTGTTCATATAGGCCTCGAGTGTTAGTACAACATTCTTAATTAAAAATTAAATGTATTTTTGGAAGTCTTACATATTCAACCTTCAAAGGATGATCCTACACAAAGTGAGAGGAGAGCTCAAGCTTGATACAAGAAGACAAAAAGATCAATACCAAAAAAGAGTTTTAGAGTTGCAACGACACAAGCTCCACCAAAGCCCAAGCATAATCAATAACACAATTTCTGTTTGATAGAGAGGTGCATATAACTAAAGTGAAAATGTTGATGAACCAAACTTGGAAGTATTGGGGGATCAATTTTTGGAGTGTACAATGAAGTCAAATGAAGGTAAAGTCCATTGCAAAAGGAATAAACAAAAATTCAATCCAATTACATGGATAATCTTTTGAGTATGCCTCAAATAGATCATTTCAATGTTTTTAGAAAAATGCAATCAAATGCCTTCAAAACAGATTCCATGTGAAAGCCTCGTGGTTGGAATGAAATATTTATATTGATGTCAAGTCACTTTTGAGAATTTGAAATGTATGGATTGGGTAGAAATATTCATGGAAGACTCCCAAAAACATAATTCAAATGGTTTAAGGAATGACTAGACATATCACATGGACACAAATTAAGAATCAAATATTATGGTGGTTCACCTTACTCTTAAGTCAAGAAAATCCACATCTTCATCCATAGGTTATTACATCCATTGTGGATATTGGAGAAAACACACTAAATACAATTGCTCCATGTTTATTGTTGAATTGATCAAACACCTTATTGGAGATTGTTATAATCAAGACAAACTTTTTAGATTCAAATGCATAATTATAATTCCTTGCATTTAGTTCTTTCCACCAAATGATCTTTTGTCATTGCCCTCTAGTTGTGCGAAGGAAATGAAAGTTTTGATGTTTTTATACTTACTATCAAAGAAATAACAAGAAAAGTTATATGATCAAATTTACTAACTAGTTGGAATCCATATAGCTCTATGAGTAGCACCTTAGCTTTCCTCCAAAGTTTTACACTATGTAGGGACATGCAACCAAAATTGAACTCTATATATATTGGAATAAAATCAAGAGCTCCCAAGCAAATTTTTCACCAAGAGCAATGAGATCATTGTTATACAAAACGTGTTTGACGAAGGTATGGTTATAGATGACACAATAAAGACTATCATAAAACTTAGAGGAAAATGTTCCTCACTAATAAATAAGATAAAATCATAGAGAAGATTTATTAATAAGACAATCATTATATTTGGCACTTAATCACTATATTTGGCACTCAATTGCTCTAGAAGAAGATATAATATCACCTCTTAAAAAGAAACAACCAACTATGGATTTGTTTTTGCAAGAAATGCTTCTCAAACTTAAATGGGATCTACTACAACCTCATGAGGCCACATTATCTTTATTTATACAATATCCTATAATTATTTTGTGTCCCAAAATAATCTTCAATTGTTGTTAACACTTAAACATAGATCGCCTTCTTGTAATCAGGGACAATATGATTTATTTAAAGATAAATAACATGCACCACGTCCCGTCCTTTAGTGATAGATCAAGAAACATGGAAAACCATGATTCCTTAGTGTATTTTGGTGATGGTGAGAGACCATTCGCATTAACATTTTATGATGATGATC